>JANKHO010000198.1:0-33510 GCA_027627235.1 Agrocybe chaxingu | reverse complement strand
CTTTGGGGTCTCGCCGCTAAGCTGAGCAACAACTACTTGAGCGGGTTAATTGCACTGGCGACGAGCGAGGCAATGAATTTGGGCATGAGGCTAGGTGTTGACGCGAAGGTGCTGCAGAGGTGTTTTAGCACGAGCAGTGGGGGCAGTTGGGTGAATGATACGGTTAACCCGGTCCCGAGGGTGTGTCCCGACGCGGTGACAAGTAGGGGATATGAGGGTGGGTTCAAGGTGAGTTGAATAGGCTCGCTGACGGAGTTGTGGGTCCATGACGGTCCAGTTTCGGACTCCGACTCATCGCTTCAGTCCCTCTGTTCTTCACTTGCTAAAAACCATTGTCGGCAGGTTCAACTCATGAAGAAAGACATGGGTCTTGCCATCGATGCTGCCAACCAAGTTGGCGCAAAAATTGTCCTTGGCCATGTCGGTTATGCTGCGTACGCTGCTGCCTCAGAGGATCCGAGATGTCGTGATAAAGACTCGAGGGTCGTGTATCGATGGTGCGCAGTTAATTTGAAAGTTGATCCGCCTCTGACAGAGGAACAGGCTTGGAGGAATAGAACCGGACGCGAGCGAGGAGGAAAAATAAACGAGCAGAGGAATGTGTATATGCCATTCATAGTGACCCTGTCATCATCAATTAGTTTTTTCCCATTTGCGTCTTGCCACCAACTCTTCACTCTAGAGTCACCGTCGGCTTTTGCTGCCCAAAGACCTTCTGCAAGCTGGAAAGCGTCTTTTAAATGGCCCGAATGACTTGGACTGTCAACAGGCATCTCCAGCCACCGCGGATAGAAGAGGAAAAGAAGGAAACCGAGGATGGCGTGGTATACATTCATCGATACTACACCGATGTTCCCAACCCAGACAAGGAACTTTCGAAGGGCAGGATTTGAAGGCAGACGAGTCGGAAGGGCAGCAGGTGCTGTTTCTGTTGTTTTTTCCCTCGAGTGGTGCCCGGCTGACCTTGGTCCTTTGCGCTACAGTCGAACGAAGTTCAATAGCGTGTGCTAGTAAATCTAGTTTGGGATAGAATCGACAGCATAAATAGGTTGAAGGAGAATAGAATGACGTACCGTGGTGTACAATCTCACGAGGGAGCCGTTGAGCCAACGCCTCAGGTCTCAGGGCTTGCAGATAAGAGGGTAATGCCTGTACTTGGGCCATTTGAGTTACGGTTCTTGTGCTCAGCGTCGCAATCCCAGATACTATGGCCACACCATCTCCATTCGACAACGCCGATTTCCCTCCACTCTCAGCGTTGCCCTTCCGCGAAGGAGATCCCAAAGGCAAATCCGACACCCTTTCCAAACGGTCTTTCTCCGACGAACTATACATACACTCTTCCATTTCCTTTCGCAGGAGCCATCTGGGGATTCTACGAGCATCTCTCCGGTTCATTCACCAAAGACGAGCTGGGCGCACTCAACCTGCTCACTCCCACCCGCATCCTGCGCGCCGCGCAGGCCCAGATACAAACAGGCCGCGTCTGCAGCCTCAACTGGGAACTGCACAAGCCCAATCCAACGGGGATACGCAGGAAGGGACTGGAGCATCGTGTGTTTCGCGTGGACGCAGTCCCAGTGACGTCTGTTGTCGATGACGAGGTGAGCTTGAACACGCAGTGTGGGTCGCAGTGGGATGGGTTTCGGCATTGGAGCTATTATGAGACGGGTATGATTTATTTGATGATGGAGGATGTGTGTTGAAGGAAGAACTGCATTTTATGGCAGTTTTACAACGGGTTGGACGTCAGCGAAGTCCTGACCGCTGAAGGAAAAGGCCGCAGCTCGGCTTTTGACAATCCTGGGCGAAATGGAATACAAGGTTAGCACGGCTAATGCCTCGATAAGAAATCATTTCCGCTTACTATCGTATATTCCTATAACACCAGCTTTCCAAGGAAGGATAGTCGGACGAGGGGTCCTCCTCGACTACTTCTCTTATGCGCGGCAGTGGCTTCAGATGCTCCTGCATTCGAGGCCAGGCCCAATCCACTTCCTTGGAATCTCCACGACTATTTGCTGGCTCTCTGGGGTGTAAGTCTTTTGACTGGAACTTGAGATTAGGACATTTCATTCATGCACCCTCAGACTCCGATAGGCGAGCTGTTCGACCTCGACGGCCTGAGCAAAACATGTCGCGAATTGAATCGATACACGTTCTTTGTGACTTCGAGCCCGTTGAATATAGTTAACCGCATTGCCAGTCCTCCAAAGTGCGTCCAATCAAGCGCGGACGATGTTGCTCGTTAATGAGATTATCGACAGTGCACTGGCGATTTGTTGACGAAATAATGAATCCCTGATATCTCACAGAAATAGTCAAATAAATGTATTAGTACATAATCAAAAGTTTGCGTCGATATGTGAACATATTACTTATGCGGAGGTGAGGACAGGTTGCACAATCTCGTTGATCCCTCCAGGAGGCAGGATCTTCGAGAAGGGCATCTCCTTTGTCGGTTGAAGCCAGTTCTTCTCGTCGTATTTCGCGTATGGAGGAGATTCGATCATGTGGAACGTGTACGCAAATCGGGTGTGCGGGCTTGTGTTTCGTTCAGACTTGTGTAGCACGGAACCGTGGATAAGGACGAGGTCGCCTGTTGGGTGTAAGCTGGGTGCAGATATCGTCATGCAGATGCGATCTTGGCATACCTGGATTACATGTCTCGAGGATGTAGTTGCCCATGGACGCCTCAGAGACCTCCTTCTGAACCGAAGGTGGAACCAGATCCTCGAAGCCGGTTCCCTTGTTGTCTCCGAGCCGTACGAAGCGTTTCGTGATTGGGGTAGTTAGATGCGATCCTGGAAGGAAGGAGAGAGCGCCGTTGGTAGCCGTACACTTCTCCAAGGCGATCCAGAAGCCGAGGGCACTAGGAGGGTCCGTATACTGGACGTACAATTAGTCGGAAACCGGGTGGAGACGGTTTCTATCTCACAAGAAAAGTCCTGTCATGGGAATGGTTCATATTCAGCTACTTCAGTGCTCGGTAAGATCGCGGATTGTGAACGTACGAGTCGTTGTGTTCGGGGACTTCAATGGGGAGGGATTCAGCATTTCCTTCTCAGAAAGAAGAGCGTTCACGCACCTTCACCCCCGATATGCGTCTGCTTCGTTATAACCATCGACTGGAGGGCTAAGATAGGATTGATACAGATTGCGCAGGCCTGATGAGGAAAAAAAAGTACCGACAGGATCCCGGTGGAACTTCAAGTCTCTCACAACGGCTCTCAGACGTTCGTTCTCAAGGGTAACCTTTCTAAAGGCAGGGTCGAGCTCGTGAAGAGCTGATAAGCAAGGAGAACGCGTTAGATAACGAATAAGTGAATTTGAAGCGTTCTGACCATGCCCAATCTTATTCACCGACTTCTGTTTCTCCCGCAGCAGCTTTCCCTCTGAGTCGACAGCATCCTCCTCCAAGAAGTATCGGCTGGACGAAACGACTTGTAAGGTGCATGACTGACAAGTAGCGGAACGCGTACTCACATCTTATCTCCAGAGGTCAAGAAGTAATCGTCCCCGACGTGATTGTCATCTCCGGTCGTGAACTTCGTCTGAAACCCTTCTCAGCATTTAGCAGTGTTGTATTGCGGGCTTCACTGACTCGAGGATGCTGGTCAATGTCGAACTCGTCCAGGAGTTGCTTGGATCTATTTAGAAGCGACTCCGCCTCTTCAGGAAGAAGGAATTGGGGAATGACGAGATAGCTTGAAGGGCACCCGTATCGCAACTGAGATGTTGCCAGTTATCTGAATGCTAGCAGACGCACCCGTCTTGGTAAAACTGGGTCACAAGTTAGATTACTCGATGGCATTGGTAACAAAGCTTCTGCTGGCCACTCACCTTGGCAATTTGGGTCTCTGTAAGGTATTCCGGCATAGGTCCTCGTGGCTGTAGACTTGGTCAAGCTCAGATTTGGCCTTAAACGATCTGTGAACAAGTTTTTATCTTATCAGATAAAGACCCCTGCCAAGGACGAAACAGGTGTTAACTTCCTTTGTTTCTTACCTCTTCTTACTGCGAACACATCCCTTCGACATGGCAAACCTCGATTTGAAAACTGAAGAACTTATGTCTGGCAGCCCGAGTTCTGAAAATGAGCGTCCCTCAGGCCCAGGCCAGGCCGGAGGTGCACCGCGTTCTAACAACCCACTCATGAACGCCAGCGATCCACCCGCACCAGCCGTCGACGCTGCCAATGTAGACGCTGACCAACAACCGGCTTGGATCGAGTCCCCTCCACGTATGTGTGGAGACCCCTTTATATATCAATTGCCAGGAGCGGAAGATCCTTGGCGAAAATGCCATCAACTCGTGAAGGATTATGACGAAGCACGGTGTGGTCGATGGAAAGATGAACTTCAGAACTTATTGATTTTTGTAAGATCACCCCGGTCAAAACATTATTTCTGTGTTTATTGACATATTCCCTGACCAGGCGGGTCTCGTGTCCGCTGTGATCACCGCCTTTGCTGTTGAAACTCAAAAGCTCCTCCAGGAAGACCCACAGACTACAGCCGCGCTCCTCCTCGCTCAGATCACTGCTCAGCTCGGCGCAAATACTACATCATCCGGCACCTCATTCCCATCGCTTCAAACCACTCTTGCACCATTCTCCGTGACACACCAAACCCTGCGCATCAATACACTTGTCTTTCTCAGCCTCGCACTCTCTCTGGCAACAGTGCTATTCGGCATTCTCACTCTCCAATGGATTCGTGAATTTCAAAGGAAAGACAGCTTATCTCATCAAGACTCGTTGGTACTCAGACAAGTGCGCTTCGATGGATTGGTGAAATGGAAGGTCCCCGAAATTGTCTCCTCCCTTCCGGTCATCCTCCAGCTTGCCCTTCTTCTCTTTCTTGCAGGATTGGTCGACTTCCTGGCATCCGTAAATCAACCCGTTGCCATCGTCGTCGGTGTTGTCGTCTCCCTTACCTTCACTCTCGCCATTGCAGCCACTGCACTTCCCGCATTTCAGAGTCTCTATTGTATGGTCCTATTCCCTGACAGCAATGTTACCCAATGCCCCTACAAGTCTCCTCTATCGGGGGTGTTTTTCAGATTATTCTTCACCCTCTTTTCTGTCTTCTTGAAGGCAGGGGTAACAGTCCACAGATCCAAGTACCAGAGATCATTCCTTCTGGTCAACGCGAAGAATTGGTTTGACTACAATAATGTATGGAAATATCACAGCAATTACCAGGCAGACTTCCCACTTGTATGGGCTTCCAGGACCCTCTCTCAGGCCCCTGAGTCTTTCTATGCCATTTACCACTGTTTCAGAGAGCTTGATATCCGGGAAGCATTCTTTGCGCTTTGGCGGATAACAGGACATCGGGACCCCCTGCTCCAGACTCGGGATGACAAGAACCAGCACATAAAGCAAGAGCTCCTGCGTGATCTTCTCGCTGCAGGATTCATCAGCCATTTTGCGGACAAGGACGAACTATCCCATTCCGACTCCTTGAAATTGCACCACCTTGAGCTGTACAGTCGAATCATGGCGTCAACCTCAGAAACGAGTGGAGTTGTAGCGAATGGATGGCTCAAGCATTTCTCAGAAAAATATAAACCAAAACCCTCTGACAATGTGTTCTGGTCTGTGACGATCCCTGGCATCCCACTAGGTTCGTAGTCGATCAAGTGTTTCTTTCCTGCCTCTGACGATGCAACCCAATCCTACTACTTCAAGTTCAATGCCTGAATTCCCTCCTACTCCAACGTCCCAACTGGATGCCTTTAAAACGCCAGGATTTTGATCTTTTTTGGAACATCATCTATGGATTTCTATGCCAGTCCCCTCCCGCTCAACATCATATCTTGGAGGACGCGCTAGAAAATTTTGGGAGGGTGATTGAGACCCTCAGTGCTGAATCTCGCCGAGATTGCAATAGAAGTTTTTTCGACAACCTCTTGGTGCCTCTTTACTATAGCGTCCGCTTTTTGAAACCCCCGTTCTTCAAGCAGAATCTTACCGATCTTGCGAAACGCCCCTCTTTCGTTCACTTTATGACAATCTTGGGAAACAACAAGGAGACCCCTTCAGGCGAGGATCCTTTTGAGGAGGTCTACTATTCTGGACCTGATGTTCGTCAGGACCCTATGTTCGTCAGGTCACATCACTGTCACCCGTCGCGAATCACCAGTTTCCAAGTCCGACGACTGACGAACCTCAGCACGAGGGAGCAAAGACAGGTTCGTCGCTTACGTATCCATGATTCCATCTTGCCGCGCTTCCGGCAGCTCCCTCACGCGTGACAGAGAGCCCAAAATTCGTCCTCCTTCATAGATCTATTTTTCACCCAGAAATGCCTCTGTAGTGTGTGTAATAGTGTGCACTTACAAACTCCAAAATTTGGTGAAGATTGGCGGTCTCGGTGGCAAGATCCTGGGGGGTGACGAACATAGGGTCATGACGAACATCAGGTCCAGAATAGTATTGGTCTTACTTCGTGAACAAATGCCACTATGACCCGAGAACACAGCCTAGATCCCTAAACTCACAAGTGGGGGAGGGCCCTGCTTCATAGAATCCTGGGATAGCACGAACGTGGCATCGAAGCGCAAAACCGCGTTCCAGGTCGGAGGATACTTCAAACCTATTACTGTACAGGCGCTAGTGCATAGTGGACATACGCGTATCTCGAGTCCAAATTACACACTTCCACAAACCTCTGCCATGCTTGCAAGTCCGTAAAATGCTCCATGAAGTGGGGTTCGTTCATCATAATCGAAATACAATGAAGGAAAGACGGCAGCAGCCCAAGGTCGACGAGGTTCCGCTGCAGACGAGGGCCGATGCTCGCACTGACATACAGCGGGAGCACCATCTGGTCGATGAAGGCATTCATGCCCATCATGCCCAGCATGCGCGTCTGAGGATGCGTCGTATCGTGACCTTCCATCCATTGTCCGAGTCTGGTGAAGGCGTCATCAATGACAGATCCTGGGGCGATGTCGTAACGTGAATCGTTCTCGAGGAACCGAAAGACGAGGTTCCAGAAGAGGCGCATGTCGTTCGCTTCTAGTGTTTTCTTCTCCATCTTGACTAGGAGAGAGTTCAGAGATTGGAGCTGCATCTCTGTCCAGAATGGTCAGATCAAGTGGTGTGGACGACGAGAAAGAGAAAGAAATACCTCGCGGAAGGTCGGGGCTGCTGCTGAATCCGAACTCCGTCCACGAGATGTTTGGACAGGTTGGTGTATGCGATTGAGAATACCACGAGAAGCCTTCGTGATCGTCAGGGAGTCGGCTCATCGATGTCATGATCCTGTTGTACAGCTCCAGGTGATGAAGGATGAAAGGATGAGAGTGGCGCATCTCCGTTTCGTTCGAGAAATGCTGGATGAGGGCTTCCGAGACGAGATCGCGGAGAATTTCACTACCTTTCTGATCGGGTTCTGTGCCCGACATCACCACCTCTTGACCCATGAGACGCCAGTACGCCCTCCATGCCTTTCGGATGTCGATATCACGGAAGCAATGGTAAATGGCGCAGACGGACTCGAAATTTTGCGTGAATGTGCTGGCGGCCCACGTAAGAGGCGAGTCGATGTCGACGTTCTTGTGCAGCTTCCACAATTCGTCGTAGTCGGACCAACCTCTGGCCTGAGCAACCGTCTCGATCCTGGACGAGGCAACAACGAATGCCCAGTGAACTCGGTACGCCCTTTTGAAGATGAAGCTGGCCACTTCGAACAGCAGCCTGAAAACTACCCATGCTTGAGGGGACTTGTACGGGCATGGAACACCGGGCTTCTCGTTAAGGACGATCAGGTAGAAGAAAGTTTGAAGGGCAGGAAGGACGGTGCCAAGACCGAGGAGGATGAGTGTGATGCCGGCCACGACGCTCACTGCGATAGCGAGACCTGCGTGGATTGACGTCAAAAAGTCGATCAACCCTATGAAAAAGAGGACCAGGGCGCTTTGAAGGAGGACGGGCAGCAGGTAGACGATTTGGGGGACCTTCCATTCGATCAGGCCTTCGAATCGGAGATGGCGAATTACCAAAGATTCTGTGTGTGAGAGATTTTCCTTCCTTTGAAATTCTCGGAGCCATTGGAGGGCGAGGATGCCGAACAGCACCGTGGTGAGGGAGAGGACGAGACTGATGAAGATGAAGATGTTGACGCGTATCGCTTGGGATGTCACAGAAAATGGAGCGAGGGTCGTAGGGATTGGCGTTGAAGACACGTTCTGATTGAGCTGCGTCGCGATCTGGACCAGCAGAAGGGCAGCTGTAGTGTCGGGGTCTTCTTGAAGAAGTCTCTGGGTTTCTACAGCAAATGAAGTTACGACAGCAGAGAAAAGACCAGCCTATCAGATTCGATGAGTAATATGTATATTATCGCTCAAAAGCAGAAGACAGACGCACGAAAATCAAGAGGTTCTGAACTTCATCCTTCCAACGCATGCACCGAGCTTCGTCGTAATCCTGAACCATCTGGTTGCATTTGCTCCATGGATCCCCGTCTTTGGGTAAAGGGTGTCGAAATGCCTCTCCCGAGCGCCATGAACGCGACTTCATCCAAGGCACTTGGTGGTCCGCGAAAGAAGTTGCCGTCTCCGCAACACTCGTGGGACGTTGAAGACGAGGACTCGGTTGGCCCTGAAGTTTTTCGTTCTGTGAGGCATTGCTGAATCGGTTTTCCTGTGGTTTTAGATGATGGTCGCTCATTGCTCGAGGAGATAAAGTGCAAGGGGAATGGCTTACACCTAAAGTACAAGAATTCAATCAGACTGTCAACGCATCAGAGCAACAAAGGCTCGACAAGTGAGCGCTAGTGAGCGCTCAAGGTGACGCTGATGCGGCGTAAATCGACCATCACCGAGAAACCCGCTAACACTTAACAACAGTCATCTTATCTTATCTTATCCAACCCTGTAGGAGAAAAGGGAAACAGCAAGTCAAGAGTCTAGTAAGGTCATCTAACACCTAAGTCTAAGACCCATTCTCCTCAAATTTTGAGATCAAACGAAATATCTACGCGACTCAAGAATGTAGGCGATGGATGCCCGCTCAATTACACTACAACAGGTCGTTGAGACCATAATATATTTTGGTAGGGCTCGGGGAAACAAGCGTGTTGAATAAAGTTACCAGCGGGTCGTTACCTTCAGGGTCTCAAACTCACAATCCTGGGTCAGCATGCATCCAATCTCCAAAATCGCAGGTCCAGCGGACGTCCTGATTCAGCAGCTCGGGAAGGTAACGTAAGTAGGACTGGTTCGGAGAAACTAGACCACTTCTTGAAGACATCTAACGGTGGTCGGCTCCTGGAAGCTCAGGCGACTCATACGCTGGTCCAATCAGGGTCAGAATATGAGCATGCCGAAAGAAAGAGACGAAACACACGTCTTTTCCCGCGTACTAGCAGCTGGACGAAAGCGGACATATCCTTCGCGCTAGTATGGGGGTCTCTCAGCTTCGAGATCATATGGCCCACTTCAGATTCTGTCAAGTCGTCCTCCTCTTCTTGCTCAGAGTGCGTGATGGCATCCATGTCGGCAGGATCGGGAAGTGTCTGCGAAGCCGGGGCGACATCCATAGCGAGAGTTCCAAACCATTGCCAGAGGATGTCTTCGCCTCAATGTCAATACCTCGAATTGATCCTTGGCCGGAGAGCCCGACTTGAACTGGGGCCGTCAGTTCGAAGAAGATCTCGGAAAGCGTAGCAGTGAGAATTTTGTGGTGGTGTTCAACAATGGCAGTTCGCGGGAAACCAGGTGTGCTGCATGCGTGAGCGATTTTGGACTGAGCATTGACCAACATTGCCAGGATCGGGATACCTTACTTTGGGCGTGCGCAGAGTGACATGTAATGAAGGAGGACGCTGTGCACCGTCCGCATCTTGCAAACAAGAGCCATCCTTTTGCACATAATACATTTCCGAACACGACCGGAGCAGGCGGGAGTCTGACCAGAACATACGAGCGGCGGATTCGTCAAGATCGGAAGGGGCTGGTTGTACGGAAACAGTGTAGAACGAGAGCCCACAATGGACTCTAAAATCACCCTTGGAAAGCTGACGAGGGACAGCCTTCCTTTCGTAACCAGTCCTGTTCCACCAGCCTCGGTTCGCCGATTGTAACATTCTCTTGATTTCCTGTAGTTGATCTAGAGGAGGCACGAAACAGATTGTGCCATAAACGTCCCAATGGCGGTGATATGACCCTTCCACTAAGAAAAGAGTTGTACAAATTCTCAGAATAAGCTATAGCTCACATACATAAAATGCCGTTGGCGACCCCATCAAGTTTGAAGGGTTCAAGGCTGTCGAAACAAAATTTGGTCAAGAATTCCTGCTATGAGTCGAATGAGATACACTTTTTTGCGTCGGGAGCTGCTGCTCACGATCCCCTTAACCGTGGTCTCGTCCTTGCATCAGTGGGTTGTGTTCACGATATGGCATCCTTGTAGATCCGCATTGGGCGATCCCATAAGAAAGGAGAACTGGTTGCGACGTACGAGTGAGTTTCTGAACTGGTGGGTGCAGTATAAGATCTTGGCGAAGACACCTCAGAAGTCGGGGTTGGGCCCGTATAGGGAAGCAATGGCGTGAGGGCGATAAGAGGATTTGGTGGCAGGTGCTTCGTAGGAGGCCTTGTTTTAATTTTCCTCTGGTCCCAATCTTCGCGTTCGCCGCTCGACGAATGCGACATTTCGTTGCTTGTTGATGGAATGGTTCAAAGTTCATGGACCGGCGATTGCCGATGTATTCTGTCACTAGTAGTATGGTAGTTTGCTGGTCGCCCACTCTGAGTCTTCTCCCGACATGGTCAGTAAGGACTGCAGTGTCGACTTCGAAACCTGGAACGGTTTTAACATTGCACAATATCCTCAACTGTCTACAACCCTTTCCCTCTAGCTCGAGCAGATTCTACATAATCGGAAAGCTTCCCCGCCAAATACCTTACCAACTGCGCATATGGATCACAAGGGCTACTATCCCCGAATTGGGGTATCGAGATGGTGCATTGCGTGGGGTACGCGGAGCAGGGAGGGGATGGTAAATCTTCGTCCTCGAAGAGCAAAAGGTCTTGGTTCTCTTCGTGCGCGTTCACCGCGTTGACGTCGTTTTCTTCATAGACTGCATCGCCGCTGAACATCGAATCAGACGTCAGAACAGAGACAACCTTTTTCTCCTCGGACTGGACACTTGTAATGATCTCGATCTCAGCTTTGCGACGACTATGCAGCATGTGCTGCAGCTCCTTCCTGCAGCCGTGTGTCAGCGGGCAGAACGGAGCAGAGCGTGAATACAAGATAACCACTTCCACCTCGCCGGCAGGGGAGCATCTGTTCGTCGAAGCATCGAAATTGCCTAGAGCAGGAATATTAACAGCGGCAGAGATCGGAAACTCAAATTCTGACCTTCTTTTCGTCGTGCACCGTTATCGGGAGGAGACACCCCTTGTCGATTCCGAGGCTAGAAAATACTTGGGCCTCTTTTTCAAGTATTAGACTTACAGAAATCATACCTGGCAAGTTCGCTAGCCAAGATTCCGAGCCACTTAATTCTTCTGGCCGCCAATTTGTCACTCTCGTGCTGCATTCCCTTGCTGCCGTACTTGTAAACGGACAAGATATCGAGACCATAAGGATCGCCATCCACTAGGCCAAGTATGGGTATCCTGTTGGATTGATTCAAGGAACCCCACAGAAAAGACAAAGGATGGTCTTACGTTGAAGGGAGGGCGTCTGCGAGGGACTTTACAAGATGTCTGGTCGCAACGTCGGGATAACCTTTGCCCTGTGAGTGTCTGAGCCCAATCGAACCTTTTTTGATGAAGTGTATATGCGCACTGTTACGATGATGCCACGGCCAGGCATAAGTTCGTGCTGTGATATTCGCAGTCTACAGAGCGTTTGAAAGACAGCCTATGGGAGGTCGGAAAAAATGACTGGGGTCAGATGAGAATCGCACCTCTTTTTCGACGACAAGGACCCATTGAACATCTTCCTCGACGCTGAAAGTTTCTATATCTTCTCCGGCCGGGATGAGAGCTCCCTGTAACGTGTGAGATGAGTTCACGCCCAAATTCAAATGAAAGAGGAATCACCTCAGTGTCGTTGCAAGTAATTGTGTCACCAGACAAAAGGCTGATCACGAATCCGGAACCGCATACAAGTCCCTTTGAGGATGACCTCTGGAAATAAATTAGTGGAATTTCAGCTAGGAAGATGGATATGGTTTACGATGTGCAAGTCCGAGCGTTCGAGCTCAAAGGTAGCCGCGAGGTCATCGACGAGCTTCGAGGAGGAAGGTCAGCATGCCGTGACGACAACAGAGAAGCAGAGGCGCACCCCGTCGACCGCTCTCTGAGTTTTGAAAAGGCCGACGTCTTTGTAGTAAAATGTCGCTGGGAGGCGTTGAGTTGCAAGTATAAACGCATCTTGTCAAAGTACCGTTTGGTTGCCGCAACGCCGCTCAGAGTAGCTTCATGGGCGAGGTCAAGGACCCGAAAGAGTTGTGCTGGCTACGATTGAGACAAGGCCATTTGAGGCGCATACAGTCACATACCAAACGATTTCGCGCTACCTGTCTTGCATTTTCTCGGGTATCGGAGAGTTTTCGTCAACTGATTCCTGCGTATCGGTTGGTTAGTGGATGTGAGAAAAAGATCCGGCTCACCCATCCTGGTCGGCCTTTGTCCTATCAGCGAGATGTAGCTCAATCCTGTAATCGTCCTTGGATCGTTTGTTGTTGGAAGCCGAGCAGTCAGAGTCATCCTCCTTGTCCCTCAGGCACCCAGGATTTGCTAGCTGCGTCAAGAACGAGAGCACGAGATCCTCGATGTAGCCAACCACAGGAGACGGTCTGTTCACCCAGTTAGACACTATTAGCAACGTAGATGCCGAATTCGCACTCATCAGAACCATCAAGATGCATTGAGGTGTCCTCCCAGTCTGATTCCTCGTCCATCGCGTCCAAGTCTTCGTCGATAAAGTCGTCGACGCCATCAGGGAGAGGAGGAGAGGGTAGCTCATCGTCGGCGTCATCCATGAAGATGTCGAACTCGGAGGCTTCAGAGTCGCTGAACATATCCATCAGGTGTGGGAAGAAAGAGTCGTGACAGGTTGAGCAGGAGAAACGGGGTGTGACGTGTATCACAGTGTGAATTGCGTGAAGAGTGAAAGTGGGCGTCTATCCCAAAATGGCAGGTCGCCACACCGCGCTGGATCTTCCAACCTTGCGAGGCCTATATCTTCGCCACAACACATCAGAAAGCCACGAAACTTGGTGGGACGATGGAACTGGCTATATTGACCCCCCTGGTGCCATTTCTAGGCGTATCTGTGCCCTTCACAGGCCAAAAATAGCGATCTACCGAAGTTTCTCCTCGAGACCCATTTCTGGCCGATTGAGATCGTTTTTTGACTTATAAACTTGATAAAGAATGACAATAACAGCAGCATGGCGCAGTGGAAGCGCGCGGGGCCCATATTTCCAAAAAAGGAAAGCTACCCCGAGGTCACTCGATCGAAACGAGTTGCTGCTAAGTCTTTTGTTTCACCTCCTATAAGCTGATGCAAGCAAGGTATTTAGGTATACTTTTGGTGTAGTATAGACATACATGATCATACTTTTGGGACGGTATGGCTTTATGTCCGCAAATATTCTCATCAAGAGTCGTGTCTTTGTATTTTTCTCGTACTTCGTGCCTGTACTCTCATCCAATATCCAGGCTGTATTTTGGACTAGTTTCAACACATATATGTATACTATATGTCGTGATACAAAGGCTGATTTTATCTTGAGAGATTAGACGACGCGGGTGCCAGGACTCTGACTATACGGCTCTCAGTCAACGACATCCGGCGAGATCTCCTCGTTCAGGCTTCGATTGAGAAATACCGCAGGGTTTGAAATTTTAGCTCCTGATGAACATTGTTCAACGCTGAATAATACTTGGGGGTCCTCATATATCACGTACGCAACGGGAGTCACGAACGCGATAGCCAAAACTTCGCCATGTCGTGGAGGAGCAGGTTCGGGACAGACACTCAGAATATTTGACGCGCACGCAGTGAACCGATGACCCAGTGTCAGAACTCAGCTCAGGAGACAGTGCGAATGGCACAAACCAACCAGCTCGCAGGATAAAGTAAGTCAGAATTTTCGGATCCTTGTGAGGCTTTGCTTGCGCCTGCCGTAAACTGTGAGCTCCTCGAAGGTGTGGAGTCGGTTCGGAAATGTACGTGGATAGCCTATTTCATCTCAGCTCGGCCAAATATTACACCGCTGAAGTGCATTCCACTTCCCGAAAACGCGCTTCCAGAGAGGTGCCGAGCCAAAGCGGAACTTCGTCGCAGTCGGCATGGTGATTGGGCGCTAATGCAATATACAGTAGCTTACAGTTGAGACACGGAAGACAGGAAGACAAATGACTTTCGTCTATCCGCAGCACTGACAGGGAAGTTGGAGAAGGACGGAAGGCTGCTGAAGAAGAAAGAAATGAATGAGGGAAGCAGAAGCGAGGCAGAATAACATTGTCGCATCCACGAATGTCAGAATTGGAACACATACCTGCGTCCGAGCTCGAGATAAATGCACCAAATACGAGCAGGCCCACCACTCAAAGAGCGAACAGGAAGTTCTAGGGCCACTGAAGCTCACGTCGAGTTGTCGAATCATAACACATGCCTGACTGAACAAGAGGGAAGTGTAGCTTAACAACGAACCGAGCGAGAACATCAAAGACAAGATGGAATAGCAAAATAAGGATAGCACAAGAGAAGAAACGACAATTAAAAAGTCTGCCGAACGTGCAATATATACCGAACCCAAATGGTCCACCTAACTCTCATCCATATCCTGCGAATCCAAGTTCTCTCCATTCGCGATCAACTGCATAAGATGCTCGATCTTCGCCTTGTGTATCCGATAATGCTCTTGCCAGCCCTTCCACGGATGATGTGAATGCTGTAGAAGCGAAGAAGGAATGTCAGGAAAAATAGATATGTGGGTAATGAGACGTCCATACCTGACGCGCGAACGCCTGGAAGATCTTGTCCGATGTTCCGTCCGGCTTATGATAGAAATGCTTCGCAAGAAGGATGTCGTCGGCTTTGCTATATCGCATCTTCTTGTCAGGATGCGCAGGCAGCGGTTCGTCTGTCTCGGAACGCTCCATCTCATGCTTGTGTCGACGCCAGAACTTCATCCAAGAGGCTCGAGAGTGGTGTGGAGCCTGGAACACACAAAGAAGAGCGAGGAAAAAATCAGTCCCGACAGGGAAGAAGATATTATTTCAAATACCGACCTTCGCGGCGACATCCTTCCAAAATGCAACCATGTCCAGCGTACCCTGACTCTTTCTGTAATTCATAAACCTGATTAAGAACGTGACGTCCTCTTGCGTGAATGCAACACCCTTGCCAGTCGTACTCCTGTACAACGCTCGTGGGGGTGTCGGAGAGCGATTCCGCATTGGCGCTGCGGCAGCTGCTGCCATGGCAGAATTCATATCCAGGCGGGAGACGTTGGGCGTAGGGTCCATCCGCGACGAGGGGCCTTCCATGTCGAGGTTGAGGTCGTCCGCAAGTCCAGGCGACTCTGAGCGGTCATTGTTCATCGTATATCCACCCAGTCGGATTTGGTGCTTATTACAATACCGCCGCCACGAGTAGAACGTGTGGTGCGGCGCCTTGACTGCCACTCTCTCGCAGATCTCGCGCAGGCTGAGGACCAGACATTGGTCTTGGCAATAATCGATGTACTTCTTGAGATAAACAACATCATCCGCTGTAAAGAGATTTCCACCGTACGTGCTCTTGATGACACGACTAGGTGGCGTTGGAGACCGAGCAGGAGGGTTGCGGTTCACCACCAAAGAGGCCGCTGGGGCGGCAGGAATGGGCTATTCGTAGTATGGGCATCTTTCAGATCGCAAAGTGATATTAACTGACCTGAGTTCTTGTCCGTTTGCGACCACGAGTCCTCTCTGCGGGATCTGCACCGTCCGCTGCACCCGAAGGGCCAGCAATTGGTCCTGGAGGAAGCTGCCCTGAAACAGAGTTGGAGCCAGACGACTGCTCTGGGTCTTCCATATAAGGTTGCTGACCGTATCCCTGCTCGTACTGAAAAGAGAAAAAAAGTCAGAACTATACCCAAAGGCTGTAAAGATGACACCATACTGCTGGATCATAGTATGGGCCGGGAGTAGGAACCCAGTTAGTCTGGTCCTCCCTGTACCTGTACTCGTACGCAGCAGGCTGCGCGGCCATCTCGTCGGGTGTGTTATACCCATCCCACGCATCGTCGCGGTAAGACTGCGGATGAGGTTGAGGAGGTGGTGGCGGCGGTCGATTGAGATCCTGCGGATGTCCGGTACCAGGTGGTGGTGGCGCATGAAGGTGGGTCTGACCAGGCGCGATCGTTACTTGCCATTGTTGTTGAGCACCTGCAATCTCACGCGATGGAGGCCCAGGCTGCGGTTGCATTGGCGGCGGCACGTATACTTGGAATGGGTATGCGTGGAGACCTTGAACCGGTGGCATCCCAGGGTTCATTGGGTGTTGAGGCATAGAAGCAGGAGGCGGCGGAGGCGGCGGGGGATTTGCTGGTTCCTCTGGTTCTCGAGGAGTCTGATATACACTGTTTGAAGCACTTGTCAGTAAGGAATGGAGAGTTTGCGAGGCAATGACCGACGTTTCCGTTCCCGTTACTTTGCACCCCGCCCAATTGGTGTGAAAATTGTGTAGTTGATTAGCTTTCACGCATTCGTGGACCCAACGCGCATCAAGAATAATTTTCCCTTTCTTTCCAGCATATTGTCTCCACAAGTTTTGACCTGAAGGTTTGTGTGGGTCGACTACGAAACAGAAAAAAGAGCCAGTAAGAAATTATTGCTATCAAAAGACGAGGCTTTTGCGGTATACAAGCAGTGAAATGCACGTACCCAGGATGTATGGAACGCCGCTATACCCTGGTGAAATGGTGCCCCCATGTTTCTGACAACAAGTAGAGCAATCAGCATATATCCCGACAGGAGGAGAAGCAGTGAAGAACAAAAAGAGAATCAGCATAGCCTTTATCTGAGGATCAGAGCCATTCTTGCAGACACAAACGGTACATGACAAAAAATCTTAAGGGAAAAACATTCGAAGATGTTGGACATCCGATATTATGGATCTTTCAGGAAGGGTATGGACGAAACCATCTCTAGAGACACCGCATGACCATTTTCCTATGAACGAAGTGTCGCTTCGCCTCGCGACACTTCTTTGCCATACCACGACAAGAAGTCAGAACAGCACGGAGGACACAGTATGAAAAGTTCCTTCCACCGAAGAACGAGGGAGAAATGAGAAAAGCTCATCCATCGCGAATGAAGAAAAGTAGAAGTCATACAGTACAAAAAAAAGGTGCCCAAATGGTGTATAAGAGAGCTCTGTAAGGGCTGGAGCTAGAGGGTGCTCCTGCTCGATTCGTGACCACTCCAAAATGGGTCACCTGAGGCCACCGAGCTTTCGTTACAGCTACATAAGCGCCTCGCTTTACAGCAATTACGAGACGTCCCAATAACACAGCACACAGTGCCCATGGTGGAACGCAGCACGCGGCACAGATCCAGGCAGGAACTGCCGATGAGTGCTTGTCCACAAGGCAACGCCAGGTTGGCATGACGCGAGTGGCGGAGGAGCACATCATAGTCCCAGATGACATACTCGTTGTCTGCTAGATGTTGTGTAGGCCGCCAAAGGAACGCGGTCACCTTCGTTAAAGAATGCCGGCAGAGTCGGAAAGTTGGTCTGCTTGACGAGTGCCACAGATTGCGCTGAGCGCCCCAAGTCAAGGAAGGGTGCGCAACATGAAAGAATGGTATGCTCCGACGCCTCCGATGACTGCGCAGTACGCGATCGGTAGAAGATGAAAGGGGGACTTACAATTATAAGCTGCGAAATGAGCTCCTTCTCCTCCACGTCCTTCTCGATGTACACGGCGAGTGCAGTACCGAGCATGGGGTCAACGAAGAGCTCGGTGTTGATGTTGGGGTCATCGTTGTGGAGATCATGGTTGGTCTGCGGTGCTGGTGGCGGTTGAGCTGCACGGCGGTTGGAAGAACGAGCTGGTGCCATGGGTCTTGCCCCAGACTGGTTTATTGGGGGAGGTGGTTGGAGTCCTGGTGCCACCAGAGAAACGCTGCTTATGTCATCGCTTCATATTCACACGCTCGGTCCGTCCAATCGTCTTCTGTTTGTTTCCACACCTTGAACGTCCTTCCTTCCTTCCTCCTACGAAATATCTTAATAAAAGAAAGTCGCATGACCTCCCATTTTGTTCATAATATGACGGGATTCAGCAAGCCACGACTGCTGGAAATCACGACACTGCTGGATGTGGAGAAGCGGAACGCCGTCTACTTGCACCGTTCGGACCTTCAACAAATCCACGCTTTCTCTGTACTGGCTTTTCGTTTTCTGTCTACTACCCACGTCTGGAAAGCCTCTGACTTTCTGCTGGAGAATAGCTTGCCTCCATAATGATGGGCAACGTCCTGCTGAAGCATTCCGTCCTTTGCGAATGTACATCACAAGGCCAACCCCTGTCGTAAATCTCCTATTTCTCCTGGTTCAAGCGGAGGCATACATCACCCACTACGGAGGAACTGGACAGACGCCTGTCCACTGGATACCTAACTTGGTAAAACAGGGTATACCTCTCAGCGAGTGAAAATCTTGTCTCCACATGCCACCGCTTGCAATCGCCACGATGCTCTCGATAACGTGTCTTCAAGAGGATGCAGGGTTTTGCTCGTTGATCGTTCTATTCTTTATCCTGCTCTATCGGGCTTCCCCGCTTTCTTGATCGAGCAACTTTGGAAATTCACTATTTCAAAATACCCCGCATTTGCCCCCTATATCAGATCTATGATATGACGAATGAGCTTTCTCTGTGGAATTTCCCTGTCGGAGGTGAAATTCGCCCGTCGTCGAAATCCTGATAAAGTTGTGGATTGCCGGAGTGTGTGGCCCAACGCAGCGGAACGAATCTTCTAGTGCTTGAGTGCTTGGGGTACGGAAAGTCTCTCGGCGGCTTATCGACAGAAGACAGCCTGTTATTTCAACTAACTTGGACTTTGGACGAAACCTCGTTGTCAGAGAGCCCCTATACCAGTCCTCGATACATGCGTCAACTATGCTCAACTATGCCAGCTACGCTGCACAGCGTTTGGACGGCGCCAGGATTATCCATGCAACTATGGGTGCATTGCCTCTTTTTGGTACACCATGAATCCTCCCAACCTTCCCCAGCTCTTATGTACCCTCTCCCTGTCCGCGTTATTCGTAGAATCAAACCAGCGGAAACGACCTGGCTCGCCTCAAGAACCCCCCATCTCACCAACCCCCCCCGTCTTCCCATGCCTTCCCCGCTTCTTCTTCGAGGACTCGCATTCGGTCGGGCGCGCCTGCCCAGCACGTGCCCAACAATTGCGTCAACCTTCAACTTGTTTAATTAGGCTGCGTTCGGATTCGAGTTGACAAACGAGTTGACAGATTTTTGATGCGCGGGATATCACGTGGGCGCTCTGTGTGACAACCAAATCGGGAAGCACGAACGGCGCGTCTCTGAAAGGCCATTTCTTCAAGTGTTTTAGAAGTATATTGCAGCGGAAATCAATGGCAATTCAAAAATTAAATATAATGAAACAGTTTACATGCATTTTACTAGATAAAATATAAGAAAACAACACACAATTTGCGAACTTTATCAGCAGGCACAGGGAACTCGAAATCACTTCCTAAATGGTAAATACATTAGAGTTCCAAGCCATAGTTTAATGCATTATAGTTTATGTATACAGTGATAGAGTTATGTGTTGATTTCGTCGCTTGAGTTGTTGGGTGCCGAAAGGGAATTCCGGGGCTCCTTTGTGTGGGAGAGAGGTGTGCGTCGGCATCAGCGGCAGGGCCGTTTCGGCTTATGAAATTTCGGCCACCAGTCTTGCCGGCCATAGCTTTGACACGATATCTTCATGAATTGCCAGCATCTCTGCCCCAGAATTTACGGACATGTTTCAGAGCATATATAAAATAGTTATCTATAGAAAGAATGAGGGAAATCGGTCTTAAACTCATAGAATAATACAAACGGCCAACTGGATGTGGCCAAATCCAGAATTATCAACATTTATCAGTCCAAGAAGCAGTACAAAATTAGAAGTTGGCTTTTTCTACTAGAAAATCTCCTTAACCATGGTATACTGAATTCATGATGATATACAGCCATTAACCAGTGGTTTGTATGCCAAAAACAGTGTATCTGACATAACCCATTGTAGAGGCCTCCCATCCCTTTAAAACTTGGCACATATCCCAGAACCATAGTACCTACCTGTATGTACAGTGTTGAGTTTATAGAATCAAAAATGCGGCACAGGGAGGGCAAAGGTCGTTGTACAAACCACTGGGAATGTGCAATTTAAACTCCGATCAAAATCGCCCATTGGGAATTCAAAACATCATCCTTTCTGTAAAAAATAAATAAATGAGAGCTCGAGAGGCAGCTTTATGTGTATACATAATTGTTTTATTCAGATGTGGAGGGGAAGGCCTCGCAAAAGTGTACAAAGGACTGCTCAGGATCCTCGAAGGAGCGGTCGCGGGCCGGTGGTCACAGAGCTAGTCACAGAATCCCACAAGGGCACGTGATGTCGCACGCATCAAAAATCTGTCAACTCGTTTGTCAACTCGAATCCGAACGCAGCCTTATAAGAGAGAAGCGTTGGTCATCTTTTCCTGTAACCGGTCGGAATTCCGCCCGATGCCGCACTGGCCGAGTGTAATTTGGGTCGCGAGATGGCGTGATGAGAAAACATTTCCATAAGGTGGTAGGCGAAATAGATAAGATAGGCAGTGATATACAATGGATGTAGGTCAGAGGGGAGGAAATTCTAAACAAAGTGTATAATATTATGACAGAAGTCAATCGGACTCTCCACTTTTTTCGTCTGTCGAGGAAGTCCGAGACCCACCCCAGTGCAGTTTGTGCTTGAGGTAAAGTGCGACCCAGGTGAGTCCAAGCAACACAGGTACCTCAGTCAGCGGGCCGATGGTCGCTGCGAGTGCCTGCTCCGAATTGACACCATAAACCGCAATCGCGACGGCGATGGCGAGTTCCTGCTCGAACGCATTAGGCAATGGCCCTCCAGCTGAGAGAAATTACTGACAAAATTATTGCTCGCTGCAGTGAACGCGTGCGTGACGGCCATCTCGTATCCGTATATATTTTTCTCGTGGAGCGACCGCCGAGAGAGATAGTAGATGAGGAAGAACGCCGTCGACCACATGATGGTGAAATAGAGTATTTGGGGTACGAAGACGCGAAATACTGGGCCGAGGTTTCGGATAATCCGATGCCCTTGATATGCGAAGAGGACAATGATTGTGTAGAGAAGCCCGAGGAGAGCGAGTGGGGAGAAGACGGGGAGGAATTTCTTGTTGAAGAACTGCTTACTGGTTGTAAAGATCACGCCGTAGCGGGTAATGACGCCTGCCACGAGGGGTATACCGAGGTACTGGAGGATTCTAATCAGACAGGTTTTCGATGCATGAACACAAACTCACGATGAGAACCGAGATTGCGACGTCACCATACGAGACGTGGATATCAGGCTGATCTCCACCGCCTATAATGTTTATGAACAGGACGGCGTACGGCGAGAATAGAATGATCTGCATCACTGCATTGATCACGACGAGGATGGCGCAGTACTCGCTGTCTCCGCGTGCGAGGTCATTCCAAATCACAACCATAGCAATGCAACGAGCAAGGCCGACCATGATGACGCCTGCTCGGTATGTGGGTAGGTCGGGAAGCGTTGCCCACGCCAAAGCAAGCATGATGAGTGGCCCCGCTATCCAGTTCAGAGCTATTGATATTCCGATGTGCTTCCACAGGCGGACGGTCGTAAACGCTGCGGGGAGTTTTTCGTACTGGACTTTGGTCAGGACAGGCCACATCATAACCACAAGCCCTATAGCAATGGCTGAAGGCAAGTCAGCATCATGTACCCTGAAACGTCTCGTTACCTATACGTACGGACAGATACGCCGACAAATTTCGCAGTGTCCAGTGCATCGCGCACGCCAGGTGCGAACTCCCCAATGATAATTCCAACGATCATGGAGATGAAGACAAATGGTGTCAACAGCTTATCCAGAATGCTTAATTCCTTGAACGGTGCTGGTTTAAGAAGACGAGTAAGCATGAAACTTGAAGAAGGGGCCTCAGATGTCCATGGCATACATGGTCTACTCTTCGGTGGTAGCTCGCCCCTGTCAGGCTCGGGGAGCACACCGGGTTGTGACGAGAGAACTTCCTGACTTCCAAGACAGACACCTGAGGTGTTCCGTGTGTTCATGTTGAAGGGGGAGAAGTGGAACTCTCATTAGTTTCAATTTGAAGAAGATGGTGTTCAATTTGATTTGGAATTTGATATTCGATCACGTGGCGGACTAAGCATGTTGGCGATAAGACTTAGATAAGAGATCAATTGTGATGTCCTTTCACTTTTTGAAGGCGTTTTTTTCTGTTTGCCCTTAAGCTGATGGCCAAAATTTCTGCGAAGTAAGTCTCAAATCCACAAACTTTCGCAAATTCGGGATACCAAACCCGTGTAAGCACCAAACGCAGAGCTTGTGAGCCTTCACGTGGCCGCGAGAATTTAAAGTTATGTGTAAGCTTTCCCACGTTCTGGTTTTCAGTCGGACTTGCGCGCACTTTCCATCTTTCCATCTTGACCCGAAACCCTTCGCAATGAGCCGCCATCGGACGCTTATTCCAATGTCCCTAACTTGCTTGACTATAACTCAAGGAGATTAAAAGCTGGCGTCTTGCATGAACATCTGCTATCGGCTCAGTGATCACTGATCCGAAAGTTACCTGTGGTCGTTCTCTCACCGTGATTGAAGGCCGCGGCCACATTGAACACACTGGCGCACACTACTGGGAGTCTTCTATCAAAAGCGAACTACTAGCTCCCTTTCGAATATCGCTCAAATATCATGTTGTGCTTCAGGGCACCTCTGCTACGTCAGCTATCTCTTGTCATCCAAGTTCGGCGGGTTTCCCGGTTTTGACTTCCCTTCCTCCGAGACGTAAACACCACTACTCGAAGGGGGTATTCAAACACAAACCGTGTACTTTCTCGACGCCTTTACTCTTTTACGTTCATGAACGGCGTCTGTATGACAATGAACGTCGACAATTGGCGGGATTTACTTAGAGCATGCGGCTGTATGTGGATTGGTCTGGAAAGCCCCATTACTCAGGCCATCTCATTCAACGCCAGACAAATAAATGGCTGAGGGTTCTCGCATTCTTCCTTGGTCGCCTCCATCCCTTCAAGTCATGTCTGAACAGCTCACACCACCACATTCCTCCCGCCCGCTGGGTTACCTAGAGAAGGACGATAAGGCAGAGCGGCGCATCGATGACTCGACGGCCGAACTTCCTGCCATCGATCAGCATTTTCCTACGAAAGAATATCTTTTTATCCCTATTCCAACCCATCTTCGCTACAACCCCGCAAAACCTTTTAAATTCAGTTATGCTACGATTGTCCTCTACGCATTCACGACTATGATCAGTACGTTCAGATCCCCCGGAGCGTGAATGATCTGCACGCTGAAATTCAATGGCAGTTGTCGCGAACCTCTATTACTGCCAACCGTTGTTGAGTACGCTGTTCTCTCGCAATGTGCTGGGGTGGAGGGTTTGACTCAATTTTCATCCCTTAGTCGAGATGTCGCAATCCTTTGGTGTCTCTTACGAACGCGTGTCGAGGTGAGAAATCTCCGGATCTTGGCCTTCTTCCGCCTTCTGATTCCATATGTATCTCAGGATCCCTACTTTACTTCAAGCCGGGCAAGTCATGTTACCCATTCTTGACCTATTCATTCTAACCCTATCCAGGTATGCCGTCGGCTTACTCTTGATATGCCCCCTCGGAGACATCGTCCGACGGCGGCAACTCATCCTGTTCCTAGTTCTCGTTACCTTGCTCCTCACGATAGGGCTTGCGGTAACAACCGATGTCGTCATCTTCGAGACCCTCTCGAGCCTAATGGGGCTTCTAAATGTCGCCGCACAGATTCTTGTCCCATTAGTCGCAGAGATCGCCCCACCTGACCAGCGGGCCTTTGCCTTCTCCATCGTTCTGACGGGTCTGATGTTCGGCATCCTCGTAGCGCGCGTTATCGCAGGTATCATTGGCCAGTTCATCGTGTGGCGCATCGTTTATTACACCGCATTCGGAGCGCAATGCTTGGCGTTCTTGTGCCTTCACTTCATCCTCCCAGATTACCCGGCGAAGAACGGCGACCTACCCTATTGGAAGATACACTGGTCGATGGCCAAGTTGGCTGTTACGGAGCCGATCGCTGTCCAGGTTATCCTCATCAATTTGGGCGCTAGTGCATGCTTCGCGTACTTCTGGGTGACTTTGACGTTCCTTCTGGGTGCCTCACCCTACAATTACTCAACGTAAGTGTCTTTTTGCCAAAAAAAAAAAAAATAAAAAAAATAACGTCTAGACTCTACAGTCTCGAGATAGGGTTGTTCGGATTCATCGGCATGGCAGGTGTTGCCGGAGGGCCTTTGAGCGGGCGCCTTATCGACCGAATGCACCCCTGGCACGCGCTCCTCATTGCCACCACACTTCTTCTCGTTTTCCAAGCCGTTCAAACCGCTGCTGGTGGCATCCATATCTCGGCTGTGATCGTGGCGTGCTTTGGCCTTGACTTTATGCAACAAGTTCAAAACGTTGGACTTGTGATCATGATCTTTAGGTACAATTGTCATTCATGATCAGAGCCGAGCTCCTACCCGCGATGCTAATTGGCATTCATTTCAGCATATCGAAAGCTGCTATATCTCGTCTGAATGCCATCTACATGATCTCGGTATGGTCACCTATCCTTCTCTGGGTCTGCTTCGTTAATCCCATTTTTTCTCCAGTTCTACGTCGGCCAGATGATTGGAACCGCGGTTGGAACCAGCCTCTTCGTCCGATACGGCTGGCGCGCAGCGGCGATCTTTGGGATGGCGATGTACGTCATGCAGATCATCGTGCTTCTGCTTCGCGGCCCACATTGCCGTCAATACACGTGGTTTGGGTATGAAGGAGGGTTGAGCTTCCAAAAAGTAACGGAGACTACCACCACCACCGAGTCCGTAGAGGCCTCTTTGACTGTCGAGGCGAAGGCTTAGCAAACGGACAAGATCCCTGTTTTTGATTCATTTTAGAGGTTTTTGTATTACTTAGACTGCGTTCGCTACCGTCAGTGTCCCTGTACTGTATGTAAACTGTCCCAATAAGATATACGAATACACAGAGTCCCTAAAGCAATCAAGCAATCAACAGCTAGGAGGGTGAGCAGTAACTGAGGAAGGTATCTTGAAGAACGAAACCTCGGACTTCCGCCTTGTTATAAGTCTTGGAAGAACCTTCCCGCTTGCCTTACGCCACTTCGGGAGCTCATCAGCAGCGACAGTGTTCGGGTCTTCTCCCTTGTTTAACCTGTTAATCAAACTTGACCCTCTGCTGTTCCCACACCCAACATTGAAAGCCCACGACACGAGAGCGCCATACTGGTTCTCGTTGAGCTTCACGGTGTCGACAAGAAGACATTCCGTGCGATGCCTTTGAGACAGATTTCCAGAAACCCGGGCCCCGGGGTTGTCAAGGTGCTGACGTTAGAGTGTGACAGGAGGCTGGCGCCCGAAATCCTGAAAAATGGACTTACGACTGCAAGAACGTGCCAAAAGGGTGGCTTAGATACAAGTGAGAAACGAGAAGAAACGTGAATCTTTTCTTGTGCCAGGGTCCCGGGCCGCGGGCCGAGACTCCAACCAACAATTAGGTAATAAGAACCCACAATTGCCACTTTCAGCAACAGTGAACTCCTGCCTCCTGCTCTTTGTCTAGTCTCAACGCCCGTTGCCTCAAGTTCTAATTAAAACTTCAGGACCGACATCTACACCTCATCTTCTCTCCAACGCTGTGGCTCAGTCGTCGACGGAAATCTCTCGGGCTCACTGTTCCATAACTTCCATCCGCCATGAATTTCTCGAGAGGTGTTGTTTTTGCTCTCGTCAAAAAGTCTCCCTTTACATGGACGAGCAGAAGGGACTGGTGCTCTTTGTAAATGACTGGATCCTAGTGGAACAACGTGGAATATACCTTAATTCTCGAGTGACCTCCAAAACTTGCCTCGTGGCGATTTCGTCCTTTGTTTCCCCGCCACTCCGCTTCAGGATGTCTTTCATACGAACGCTGTTTATAAGAAAGCAAGTGATGGTCTTGTTATCTCAAGAATCTCCCTATCGCCTCCGTAATTCCCCTCTTCTGCGACACCTTCCGCTATGCTCAGCAACGTCGAGCAAGCCATCACCAACGTCCTCGCTGCCAAGCAAACTCCCGACTATGGCAACGTCCTAAGAGAATATATGAATCTCACAGGTTTTGTTCCGTACTTGGATAATCTCGCATCGAGCTTCTTTCACAACGCGATCGACAAGTACATCGGCTGCGGTGAGAGGCTGAACTCTCCCTTCGCGCACATTATCTCGGAAATACGCAAGCAGGAGTTCGACTTATGTCTCCTTCTTATGCAAATTAGGCTTGGAACTGAACTTATTCCTTGTCCCTGTTGCGGTGTATGTATGCCCGGTGACGAGATCAAGCGCAAGATGGGCTTCATAGACGACGAAATCTCGCTGGGTGAGTACTCTATTACCATCTCTCTCGGGGAACCTTTCCTGACCCTTCTTTATTCGTAGTCGCAACAAAAACGAAGAAGCTGCACTCCCGCCGTTTCACCAAGACGAAATCACGATCCAAGAAGGTGACAGGCAGGGTCGTGGCATTTGACTCCTGTGGACCGTCGACGAGTGCGTCGTCTAGATCTATGTGAAAGGTAGGGACCTGGTCGCCTATTTCTTGCTACGCAGAGGCTGACATTCATCTGGCAGCCGTCCCATCCACCTAATGACTCCATATTTGCGATGCTATTTCCTTCGTCGGCCGTATTTATCGCGTTTTGAGAGCACCACAATCACCAAATCATCACCACCATCTTCGTCCTGTCGTGTAACTCATCCGTACTATAGTACATAGGCTTGTGCATTTATTTTACATACTACATACCAGTCGTACTTGTACATGGTCTGTCCAATCTACAAGTTATCGCACGTGATTATTCCCGTCGAAAGGTTTACCGATCATTGTGCTGGGTGTGTATCTGCCAATACCTGCCTGGGAAAGCTGACACACTAAGTCTTTTGCCGATTTTCATACACTTCTGCTGTGTTCTTTGGGCTATAAACTCATAAGTAGACCACGAAAAATATATTATTCCATATATCAATTTTTTGTGGGGGTGGCTGCATCGAGCACAACGGAATGGGATGGAGGTAGGTAACGAGCCCCTAAGTCTATCTGCCACAGCACAGCCACAGGCATTCCATTTCGCGCCGCAAAAAGTTGAGCAAGAGCAGCAGGATCCATCCATACTCATCACCAGGCTATTTAGAATAACAATTTAGCAAATTCTATGAAATAATTTTTTTTTTGCCTCAAATGCGTGTCGGCGATGCTGTCAATACCCGTCTGGTACTTAGTGCAATGCTGCGTCCACGGCCCGTTCAATTTGCCCATCTCGAAGCGCGCATGGTGCGCGAGAGAAAAATCTCCCATTTGGAGCATTGGAATGATGGCCTGGAGATTGTCTGCAGACGTGAGGGTGTTTCCAATGGGTACACAAGCTTCCCTTATTTTCTATTTTTTTTATTTCTTTTTCATTCTTTTAACACCCAGTACAATGATCGGAAAACCCATTTCGACGTCGACTTCTGTCAGAGTTTCTCTGCGTTGTGATAAACCCTCAATTCACACATCCATTACTTCTGCGGCATTGAGTCTAATTGAACCAGCTGAGCACGAAGGCCGATGGGCGATTCCCGCGAGACTTACCCCTGTCGGCTGGAGGCCCTGAAACATAACAGGGCATAAAACAACAACAGCGCCGCCGCCCAAAGTCCTCCTCTCTTTCCTCCAGCTGCAATAATGACGACAGATACCTCTCCGCCCGCTTTCCAGGCGGTAAACACCATCGACCTCGTCTCTATCAAGGACAGCAAGATCGTCAGCGTCAGCGTCTACTCGGGACGCGCTGAGATCACCCGCTTGTTCAAGTTCAACGTGAAGACAGGACAAAACCAGCTGAACATTGTTGGGCTTCCGCGAGTCTTGGACAAAGAATCATTTCGGTGAGCTTGAACTATGTCTTTTGATACTTTTGAGCAAGCTAACAGTCGCACAGCGTCGAGGGCAGAGGTGCAGCCACCATTCACGATGTCACCGTCTCCACAGTTACTCCCCCACCCATTCCTACGACTTCTCCGGCTCTCGAGTCTCTGCTTGCCAAGAAGAAGCAGGACGAGAAGGCCCTTGCGCGTGTTCACAAGTCCTTGAAGTCGCTCGAGACGTACCTCGCCTCGGTCAAAGCTGAGCACCTCGACGTTTCTAAGCTACAGGAGGTGGTCCGACAGTACGACACCACCGCCGGCGAGCTCGACGACAAGGTCACGGACCTAGAGAAGCAGCTGAAGGACACGGATGATACGATCGCCGAAGAGAGAAAGAAGCTCGCAGGAGCGACTGGGGATGAGAAGCTGAACTTGAAAGCGACGATTGGCGTCTTTGCCGACTTCGAAGGGGAGATTAAGATTGCGCTCATTTACGGTGCGTCTGTTTCATACATATCTCACTTTCTTGTGTGTTTAATTTCCTCTAGCTGTTTACTCTGCGACGTGGAGCGCTGGGTACGACATTCGTGTCGACATGCAGACCCAGGAAAAGCCCATCTCCCTCATTTACAAAGCTTCCATCACCCAGAGCACCGGCGAGGATTGGGACGACGTTCCTCTGACTCTCGAAACCGCGACGCCCACGTTTGGTATCGGTGTTCCGGTCCTCACACCCTGGACCTTGTCTGTATATCGTCCAGTGCCGGCGCCGGTGAGGTCCCGCCGTCGCAAGTCTGTCGGTATGGCCAGGTCGATGATGGCTATGACGGCGATGGCCCCGGGAAGCGCCCCACCTGCACCGCAGCCGTTCCTCGAGAGTGAGGTTTCCGACATTCAATACCGCGGGCTGCAGGTGTCTTCCAAAGGCAACGTTAGTGCGACATTCGGTGTTCCAGGGCTGATCAGCATTCCGAGCGACGGCGACGGTCATAATGTGACCATCGTGAAACTCGCATTGGACGCTGACATGAGTTGGGTGTGCGTGCCTAAGAAGGATAGTAGAGTCCATTTGAAGGCGAGTTTATCCTTTCTAGGACTGAAGAGGTGCGGGCGGTTATAGTGACTTTTACAGGCGAAGATCAAGAACGCGTCAGAGTACACATTCCTTGCTGGAAGTGCCAGCGTCTATGTAGACGGGAGCTTCATCTCCAAGTCGGATGTGCCTCTCGTAAGCCCAGACGAAAGTTTCGATTGTCCCCTGGGGTAGATTTCTTGTCCTTTTCCGTCCGTTCAGTCGCTTAGACATTGGTTTTGCAGGCTGGACCCGTCGATCAGAGTCACCTACCACCCCCGCAGCAAGAAGACCTCGCAATCCGGCTTCTACAATAAGTCGACCGTACACACAAACACCCAGCGTATCACTGTGCACAATACAAAGTCAGCTGGCACTCCCGACACACTCAAAATCAAAGTCATCGACCAGGTACCTGTCTCCGAGGATTCAACGATCAACGTCAAGCTCGTTCAACCCGCTTTAGTCCTCCCCAACGCCGACGGTAGCGGCACTGTCAGCAGCGTGGCGGGCCTGGTCGAGAAGGCGAAGCCTGTCAAAGTTTCTTCGGGGGTAGTCGCTGCGTGGGACGGCGCTGACGAAGTCAGCCTTTCTGGCGGACATGAAGATGAAGACGTGGATGCACTGGGAAGGGAAGGCCGCCTCTGTTGGATTTGTTCCGTCGCACCCCAGGGTAAAGTTGGTTTTGTACTTCAGTGGGAAGTGTCTGCTCCTTCGGGAACCAACATCGCTGGTTTGTAGATTATTGCTACCCTTGTGAGTGAGTTATGTCTTTCTATTGCCAGATCTCACAGCTAACGGCATCGAAAGACGTATTCTTCGATTCAGTTGATCGAAGAGCGTCTTTCCTCAGAGTTATGCACGTCGAAGAAAATGAGTGGAGATCTGGTTTTGGTCTCTTCCTAAGAAACCAGGCGAAAGATGGACATATTGTTATTTGTACAAAGGCGGTCTTACAATACAGATATCTCAGCTTTACGACTTATTGTAAAAATAGTCAATCAAATGGAATCCAGGACACAATCCAGGACAGCGCAGCGCTTCTCCTGGATCACAATATTCACAGCCTTCGCCAGAACCTCCTCCAAGCCCTCTTCAACCGAACCTTGTCGGGTATTGTCTACATCACTTTCCCTCTCTGATGTCCAACCTGGTCCACCAATGCGTGTGCCCCAGGCCCATCCCGCAGATGCCGCTACTGCAATCTGAGAATGGTCTGGACTATCAGGGCCGAATCCAACTGTGAGTTGCGCCCCAGGAGCAGTACTTCCGTGACCTGCTGGGTGGACACCAAGCATCGATAGTTTTGGTGACTGAAGAGACATGACATGAGCTGGAGCGTCGTGGGATCGAGGAAGACAACATACATGCCACCCTCCGTTGTTCAGAATAACTGTGAGGAACGGCTAGAAAGGCATCGTTTCAGTATTTGCATCCAGCTCGGTAAATAGAACAAACTTGCCGTTCCATATTTCCTCGCCATCCAGTATGCCGAGCTAGGCACCCCAAACATGAATGACCCATCTCCCACGACGGCGACAATCAAATCGTACGGTCCAGCACCTGTCCCGCCCGCACCCAAAGTCTTCGACCCCAGTCCAGCACCCACAGCAGCTGCGAGCGCCCAGCCCAGGGAGGATCCGCCACTCGATATCATATTTCCGGGGTATTCTGGTCGGAGGTGCATCCATGTCGCCGGGAAGTTGCTGATCGATTCGTTGAGGAAGAGAACTTTCTCACCGCGCGAAGGTGTGAGTTGGTTGATCGCTCGTCGGAGGACGGACATGAGGTTCGGGACAGTGAAAGAAGAAGAAGTGAGGGAGGGGGTTGAGGCTGGAGGGTACGTTTCTTCCGCCTTGTTGAGAACAGCTACCATAGCCTCGTGATCCTTCTCTAATTGCTCGCCTCTCGCATTGACCGCGGCTTCGATATTCGCTATCCCAATCCTTTCAAGCCCCTCTGGGTGAGTCGTTACTTCCCACTTCTCGCCAAGCCGGACACCCATCACGTTCAGCTCATTGAGAATCTGCCGGAGTGCTACCCCAGGGTCAGCGCGGCAGATCAGCTCCGCGTCGACATGCCAGTAGCCAATATTCAGCTTGAGAGGATCCCCGCTATCGATAACAAACACCTGGCTGTCTGAATTCGGCACTTCGTTCGCCGGAACCCAGGGTAAATCGGAGTCGAGGACAAGGATCACGTCGGCCCCCTTCAAAATGCTCGAGTGCGTACCGGGTGCGAGGAAAGTTACGCCAGCGAAGCTTGGGTGAGAAAAAGGCACATTGACCACCGAAGGGCAAGAGTTAACTACTGGGATGGAGAGAAGAGCGGCTAGAGAAAGGAGAGGCTCGACCGAGGCAGGATTCCTTCCAAGGTGCGAGGTAATAATCAATGGTGAAGCTGCTCCAAGAAGCGCAGTAGTTATTGTTACGAGAGCTGTTCGACTCGTCAACATATGCTGGTCAGGGAGGTTTGGGACATTACCTTCTGAAGAGAGAGCTGAAGGTTGGAGCGAGGGCCATCCTTTCATGTCTGACACGGAGTCGACAGAAGTAAGATCGACTTCAGCTTCCATGACCTCTCTACGAGCCCAAAGGTAGACCGGTCCCTTGGGGTCGCTTGTTGCTCTAAAGGTCAGATGTTTAGAAATATAGAAATAAAAATATGGAGGAACGAACATCTGTAGCGCTCTTTTCACCGTCTTCTCGACCGTCTTCGCACTTCCTATCTGGGTTGTGTGGCGCATGTATTGGCGCACGATTGCAGATTGATCGGGAACATCTTCGAAAGTTTGAGCAAAATCTCAGCTTTGTTGCTTTACGACACTTGCCTTGAATCCACATAATCCATTCGTTCCGGCTTCCTTTGTGCTCTCGTTCTGCACTGAATGGGGAGGCTCCGGCGTATATCAAGACAGGGGTGCGCCCACGATCGACGTTGTGTATTGCACCAGCGAGCGCCTTGGGACGAAGTAAGATCGACAGAAGTCGAATGATAAGCTTTCAGCTCACCTGGGTCCCCACATCAACGTGAACGATGACGGCAGCAGGCTTTCCAGTCGCCTGCGCAAACCCTTGGGCTGCGCTCAACGCAACCATTTCGTTTGGGCATGTCACTATCTTCGGCGCGGTCTCCCCTTCAGCGGTCCCACCGTTCTCCTCCCCTCTCGAAGTCCGATGTTCGGTTTGCTGGCGTTCTAGATCCTCGAGAAGAGCAGGATGATCTGACCCCCAATTCACAAAGGCATGGGTGATGCCAGACTGTGACAGAGAACGAAGGAAAAGGCTGGAGGTGGTATAAATCTTCTGCGGAGTGGTCATCGGAAACGATGGCTGAGGAGGACACTGCCAATCCGCATTTGACCGACAGAAGAGCAGCCATGACTCGTGGCATTCCAACAGGTCAGCTGAGGTGAACAGGAGATGTGCCCACAAAATGCTCCGAGTCGAAGTTACATCAAAAAAGAGCGCAGATGCGGGGAATTGCCATAGCGTCCAGATGGGGTGACAGAAGAGTCAAAGGAAATTTTCATTCTTTGAACTCTGGTAAGGGTCTCCGATCTTATCGCCGTCCATGTTTGACGTCGCAACACTCACGAGCGCTGATAATCACTGTAGAGTAACATCGGGCTTTGGACAGTTTTAGAACTCCGTCATGAAGCTTAAATTTGCCGAGGAAGGTTCCAAGCCCTTGTTTGTTCTTCGCAATGTCTCTGAGCGGAAGACTTTTTTATTTTTTTTTTTGAGCAAATATGTTGGTTTTCCGATTATTGTACTGAGTAAAAAAGGATGAAAAATAAATTAAAAATAGAAAAGAAGGGGAGCTTGTGTCTCCCTCGAAATCACATTCACGGCTGCACAGACAACCTCAAAAGCATCACCCCAATGTAAATCAATAACTCGGGTAGGGCCGGCGGGGCGGCATTGCCCGCTACCTCGCCTGTCCGTTGAGAATATGATTTTTTGGTGTAAAGTATTTTAATAAAGTGCGTTGGCGCAGTTGAAAGGATGTAGATGTGGTGGCTTGTAAGCCCAGTTCTGATACGAGAGCTGACGAAATGGTGGAGCCAGTATGTCCTGCGGCATAAAACGCGCGAGCGGCTGAGTTTTGAATGTTTATTGACACTAGCAAGTGACCCATACTTTGCACGGGAGTTTCATACTGATTCGCTGCTAG
>JANKHO010000197.1:0-33517 GCA_027627235.1 Agrocybe chaxingu | reverse complement strand
ACGGAGTCATGATCCAGAACTGATGAGATCAACGCGAACGTCATCCGCATCGTGCTGATTCACGCTCCTTGGTCGCATGCCTTGTGAAATCGGACTAGAAACTCAAACACTTAGACTGCACAAGAACAAAGGGGGCCTTGAAAGGAGCGCTAGGGAAAAATGAATAAATGAATCAGACTCGAGGTAAGAGTGTCGACTCTGCAGCTGAGAAGAGCAAGTTGGGGTTGGATAACTCCTCGCGTAGGTAACGAAATCAGTCACTTTCGCATCTCTACAGAGAGAAGAATTTTAAAAAGGGGGGTCCTGACGGACGCTTCCACAAGCTCTGGATGGCCAGCGACCAGGGTGGTACGTATACATAACGCAATTGGGCAGCAGACTCAACATATCAACGTCGAGATCAAGCGAGTAAATCTATTCATGCCCAGCCTCCCATCGGTCTCGAATTTCACTTGTATTTCCTGCTCGGCGGTTCTCCTCGGCGGTGCTTGTTGACAACCTCGCAGATGCCTTGCAGTGTCGTCCACGGCGGCTGATACCCCAAGCCACCTTCCTCAGGCGGTAAACGTGCGCGGGAATCGTCGACCTTGAAGGACACCAGCGTCAAATCAAGGAGCGGCGGTTGGAGCCTCGCGAGCCCTCCTTGAAGAGGAGGAAGCCATCGCGGATACTGTGCTTGAAGGGAGTGGTAGAAACCCAAGAGTTGCACGACGAGCAGTATCGGTCCGATGGGGACTCGAGGAAACTCCACACGGTTGTTCGTAAGGGTTCCGAGAGCACGGTATACGTCACCGTACAGAACAGGATTGGAACCGTCGGTTACCATAAAGGCTTGCCCACCGAGTCTGTGAAGTGGTGAAGTCGGCGAAGCGGATTGTGATTCAAGGAGTCTCGACTCGTACAAAAGGTGGGCGTAAGAGGCGTTCTCGACGTAAATGACGGACTGGACGGTCGAATGCATCCATCTGGCAAGAGGGCGTTAAACAATGAACGAAAGCATTGGCTTATTGAAAATAAGCTTACGACGGATTAACCATTTTTGACAAAAGTCCGTCGAAAGACATCCCGTCGCCGCGTCCATATATTGCCGCTCCGGGACGAAGTATTCCTGTTCGAAATCCGGCTTCTGGGTTGTGAGAATCTCGAACGAGTTTCTCCGCAAGCGCCTTGGTGTACGGGTAGTTCGAAAAGAACCCATCATGCTCCTCAGCAATTGGTGTAGTGTCGTTGAGGACCTGAACCACTGTCTCGGGGCACCTCTTCCACGGCAAGAACCAAAAGCTGGTGCGACATAAAGGGAGGCTTCCAGAAGATGTGTAAATGAGGATGTCTGCGCCAGCTGCTTTTGCAGAAGCAATGACGTTCTCTGTGCCATCAACGTTGACTCCTGAGGAACGAGAGATGAGCGCCTTTTGCCGTTCGTAATAGCGCATCACGGAGGCGGTGTGGAAGACTGTAATCCGCGCTGTGGTGTTGGAACCGCGAGGCCATTCAGCCATAAAGGCAGAGCGAACAGAGTGAGCGTTGGTGATATCCGCTGAAACGAAGCCGATGCCCTCAGGTTGTATGTCTTTCCGAACGGGCGGTCGCTTATTGATGATTCGAATGTTCTTCGGGTCTTCTCCGCGAAGGAGGAGGTGGCGCACAATCCATCCGCCTACAAATCCTGTAGGACGTCAGTCGTCTTCGAGGTGAACGTAGTCGAGATGATGTCTACCTGAGCCACCAACAATTACGTATCGCCTTCCAGTTGCAGGTGGGAGATAGGAGATGTTCAAAGGATTCTTTGAAAGTTCTGCAGCTTGCTTGCGGACCTCTCCTTCATCCAAGTGAAGGGGGTTTAATTCAGTGGCTCGCATGGAGGCAGACATGAGGGTTCGGAAGACGAAGTAGATCCAGATGCACAGTGCTGCAAACGGAGACGCTATAGCAAGAGAGAGGAAGAGGAGAGGGGACATCTTGGGAGGGGGGCTCGGTGAAAAGGTAAGAACTGGAGCGCTTTAAAAGGTCTGTCTTTGAAGAAGGTCGCCTCACAGAAGGCCGCCTAAACCCACAGGATGGTAGGTGTCGTATTTGTTCCTGTGGGGCACACATTTACAGCGCTCGTACTTATCTGTCCACCCACAATCAACAGCCGAACGGATCAACCACTGGCATCGTCTGAAACCATCTGTGCAGGACCAGGCACCACTGAGGACAACACAAAGTCTGCACACCTCTTCGGATAATGTTTGAAAGCATTGCGCCAAGAGCTAGGGTAAAATCTTGATACAGAGATGTAGAAAAAATGTATCTACCGCCACGAGGAACTTTAGCGCTTTGATTCATCAAAACTTCAAACCACTTACCTGTTCTGTCTGTCAAACTCAAACAAATCCAAAACTTATTGACATCCGTCCTTGAGTACCTTGAAATTTTGCTGGATCTTTAATTTAACAAAAAGTAACTGGAGAACAATGCCCCAATCAAGTCCTTTCACGAATAGGTTTCGAAGATATGGATTAGATATTCGGTGTAGAAACTGTAGTGTCATGCAAATCGACGGGCTCAAGAGTCGAAAGAAGGGCGATTTATGTATCTATGATCATGCCACAAATTAGAGTCGAGACAACGGAAAGTGAAACAACCCTCACCAAATGTATAGAGAGTCTGGATATCCTCGCTTCTTCTCATGGGCCTCGACCTTCATGACGAATTTCCAAGGTATCATAATCTGCCCAACATACCTCCCGTCCGGGTTCTGACCTGGACCAATGCGGTATTCCTCTGCGTTGATCAAGATGATGTTGAGAGGTTTATCAGTGCCCGCGAACGTGCCAAGGAAGACACGTCCATCTGTCGTCGATATACGCAGAGCCTGTCGTAAAAGAGCCTGTATAGCCGCCAACGCGCTCCCTGACGTTGATGTTACAGGTGACTGGGAAGGCGGGGACGGCGTCAACGGTGGTGACGACGATGGCAGTGGTGGTGGTGGTGGTGGAATACAAGCCATGCGCTTATCTAATCAAGCGCGTGACTGCGATAATTGGAACCACGTCACATCATGTCGCGGCACCTCTCCACCGCGACTGCAAAGCTCACCACCGGGGTTTCTTCGATGCAAGCCGTCTGAAAGGCCTCTTCTACACTCGTTTAACCAACATATCGTGGATGAACCCGTTTGAAAGCACCGCATCGCGCAACATGCAGGGCTCCTTCGACACACCCGATACCCACAAGTACTCCGTCATTCTGCCTACGTACAATGAGCGGAAGAATCTCCCCGTCATTGTATATTTGCTGGCGAAAATGTTTGCGGAGAAGTGAGTATTATGGTCCATCTCTCGCTCTACGCGTGACCCTGATGGCTAGCTGGGCAGTGGTCTTGCATGGGAGGTTATAATTGTTGACGACAACAGCCCGGATGGAACGCAAGAAATCGCGAACCAGCTAGCGAAAGTATACGGAGATGACAAGATTGTGAGAGGGCTTCTAGGACGCGGGACTGAAAGGTAGCTCATCGCAAAACAGGTTCTAAAACCGCGTGCTGGTAAACTCGGTCTGGGGTATGTCTAAATCATCATTCTCGGCGACCACAACTGCTCAAGCCACAGGGCAGAACTGCATACATCCACGGTTTGAACTTCGTCACTGGGGACTTTGTCATTATCATGGACGCAGACTTTTCCCACCACGTACGCCTTACGCACCTTCTCTTCTCTTAGCTGAAATGAACACCCCGAAACAGCCGAAATTCATCCCTCAATTCATTCGACTGCAAAAGGCCCACAACCTCGACATTGTGACGGGAACGCGCTACCGCTCAACATCAATACCATACACCCGGGAAGCCCAACCTGGAGGTGTGCACGGGTGGGATTTCAAGCGCAAGCTCGTCTCACGGGGGGCCAACTATCTCGCCGACACCGTTCTCAACCCCGGCGTGAGCGACCTAACAGGGAGCTTCCGGTGCGTCATTCTCACCCCCCATCTCTCCTGCACCTTCTAACCTTTCGGCTCGCAGGCTGTACCGACTCCCAGTCCTTCGCCACATCATCACAGAAACAGTCTCGAAAGGCTACGTGTTCCAGATGGAGATGATGGTGCGAGCACGGGCGCTGGGGTACACCGTCGGCGAGGTGCCAATCACCTTCGTCGATCGTATTTTTGGTGACAGCAAGCTCGGCGCGAACGAGATCGTTTCGTACGCGAAGGGCATCTGGACTTTGTTCACTACTGTTTAATGTTTAATTTCTATTTATTCCTTGAATTTGGAGAGTTAGAAGACCTTCGATTTTCTCTCTACATTTCAAGACCAGAGAGCCAAACAAATGCTCCAAAGGTACGTCGCAGTTATTTGGGGCTCGACGTTTCTGACAGACATGCTCGAACAGTGTGCGCCGATATGATCGCAAATTAAGTTCGCAAGCTGGAGAATGCTCAGGCGTCTCAGGCATTGAAAACCGAAATGTCGAGGATAGCCTTTCTTCCTAAATGGACTGTCTCATCCATTTTCCCTTCCATTTTTTCGTCAACACCAAGAGTCAGAATTTCATCGGCCACGAAAACCAGCTTACAGGAGTTCTCGTTCAATCCTGTCTCACTACCATGTGCGACATGAATTATTATAACATGTCGTCTTCAGTTCACAGTCAGAGCGACTGTAATATCTGGCAGAATGGTGCATGCTCAGTTATCTGCTCTCTCGACTTAACATAAGTTTCGGGCCGTAGAAGGCCCATAGCGTTTCGCGGGCCTGTTTTAGTGCAAATTTGCAGCATGAACAAGTATCCTTAAATGAAGATCCACAGCAAGTACTCTTTCAACTTTCTTCTCTTGATAGGATCTAGTCATACCATCCGCAACCCTTTTCTGAACGTCCTCAAATGACTCGTGTCACAGACAGCGTCTGGCCCTCTTTCTTTTTTCACAACTATGCGTGAAGTAATTGGTGTTGGAATATCACGAGGCTGTGCGAGCATTCGCAATGCGCGCCCCGCCACCATTTCTTATGTTACATTTTTATCTTGACATTGGGCTCCATTTTATGTACAGTATTACAGTATTTAAGTAGCCCTTTTGTACCGTAGTCGACATCCGTTTGCACTAGCAAACGTATTCCCCCGTCGTCGTCGTCGACGTGCGTCGTCTATTTTAACAATTGGTAGGACGTGTAGTTCTCATTTTGGCCTAGAAACCTTCCTCCGTCTTGAAGCTGTTTCCTCCCTTGTCGTGGATCTATAGGCTGGCTTCGACGACATGTTTATTCGTCGCAGCATGAATTGACTGAGAGGCAGCTAACCCAATTTTTTTTTTGAGGAGATGCATATGAGCTTATACGAGCAAACACGCCAATAACGCCCAATTGTAACATACGGGGTCGGACAACCAGGCGACCTTTGCGCCACACTAGGATATTGCTCGGGAAGTCCCCGATCAATTCTTGGTTTTCTAAGCGCCATTTGTCAGCCTACGTCTGATAACGCCGATGGGCGCCCACTCCAGGTCACTCTAATCGATCCACGTCCCAAAACGCTCCTACCTCGCAGAGAACCAGCTGATATGCTCGATATATCGGGTGCGTGCGCTTTATCTCAACTTGATTCTGACGCTCTACCCCGTGTGCATACCGTAAGGCCACCCCCCTTGCGGAAACTTATATAAACCCTAATATCCCACGGAAACCATGTATCGCTATCCGCATCGGAAGGCCTAATCTACCACTGCCGCAGGGCACGATCACTGTCAGCCCACCCTCTTCCATTGTTCTCGAATTCGCGCCCAGCGCCCATCGTCTATTCGTCCCTTCGAAGGATACTTTATCGGGGTATTAGTACCTAGAATGGTGAGTGCGCAGTGTGCGCCTGCCAAGGCGCTTGTTCGCCCTGGGTTGACGCCGATGGCTGATATCGATGCGGGCTTGCGTAGGGTGTCAGAAAGGAGACCCTCCAGCCAGGTGACGGGGAGACGAAGCCTGCAACAGGCAGTAAGAAGCTTGGTGCCTGCATGCTCTGATACTTACTAAATGGGCACGATCTGGTATTGTCTGACAGATATTGTCGAAATTAGCTATGTTGGCTACAAATTGGAGGGAACAACGAATGGACAGCTACAGCCGGTCGAGTTCTGCAATAGCCAAAGACAATTGTGAGCATCAGCATCTTCTCTTCATTGGTGCTTCCGCAACGAGCGCCTAAACGTTATAGTTCTCTTGCTGGCTGGCTGTCCAATTGAATCCCCTTTTACTGACATTCCCCTCTTTCTACTCCTTGAAAATCAAGCGGTCGATCGTTCAGGACCGAGATAGGGACAGGAAAGGTTATCAAGGGGTGGGACGAAGGTTCGCGAATTTTTACACACTTACAAGCGTCCTGACCGGCTACAATTTACTAGGGATCAAAGGCATGTACAAGGGTGAAATTGCGCGCCTTACGATCACTCCCGACTTTGTTCGTTTGCCACCGCTCTTTCTTCGTGATCAAGGCTGATTCTATCTAGGCATACGGCGCTATGGGGTATGCGCCTATGATTCCGCCTCACACAACCCTCATTTACGAAATTACTTTGATAAACATCGAGACGGTCGGTTAGCCTTGCCGTTCCACGTCCCCAATCTCGAAGATTGCATGCATGATTTTGTGTAACATTTCTACCTTTGGCTTCTTTCTGCGCGTCGAACTCTCCCTCTCTCTCTGCCGTCTGGTTTACGAAAGTGTGACTTCGCTTTCGCTGTTCTTCCGACATTATGCTTTCTCGCTTTTTTGCTATCATCTTGCTTTGCCTCTCAGAATACCCGGGTTTCATAAGAAAATGTGTACGATTACCACAACTTTTGTACAAACGCTAAACAAATTGTATACTATTGTGTGCATACTCTTCGAGCAGTGCCTAGTAGCCTACATTACGGGTGCGCCTGTTACATTAATGCAGGCAAATTTGAGGGAGAGGCTGGCCAATGCTGGTAGCACCGCGATGTCTGTCACCGAATCAGCTTTGCGAGAAGCTCGGAGGAAGGTGTTACATCAGGTTTGCTGGCGTCAAATCTGAGGAGCCTCCTTGCAGCCAGTAGCGGCTTCGATATGGAGCAGCAGAACACTGCAGAAATGAGATAATCCTGCGCCACAGAGGGAGTCATGAGGGCGTGCCCTGGGGGTTCGAGGCTCCAGTACATTCCAGAAAAAGGCTGACATGGACGAGGCATGGAAGGAGAAGGCGTCAAGAGGAGTCAGGAGGACACAATGTGCTGACAAGAGCGGCCAGAACAACCCGGCGTGTAGGCGCGAAGGAGAGCACATTGACTTGGTATCACGAATACTTATCAGATGAGTGCACCTTCGTTGAATGAGGTGATAGGGAGAACAAAACGTGCTGTAAGCTTTTACATACATTCTCCGCAAACCACTCTGGCTCAGGGTTTCGAATACCCATATCAGAAGTTTTGGGGTGCAATCTTGGGCGTCAAAATAGCTGAATTTCGCGAAGTTGGGGACCTCGTAAGTTCCAGTCCAAAATGACCTCGGATGAACCGTTGCTTCGGAAAGCCATTCGTGAGAGCTGTGAGAGATATTCGTGATAGACCTGTATCCATATTTATGCCTCGATTTACTACTTCAAGTACGTACTTTCACAGCGAGGTTTATGAACTTTGAAGGTTTTCAGCCGGCGCTCGGTAAGTATCGCTTAGCTGTCGGTAACTTCCGAGTAAAGCCGAAAATCACGTGTCCATATAGTCTTCGGCTAACTTAAAACCCCACATCCGGGGACCGGCGCAAGTTCCCCATATCCACCACCGGTTTCTTCAAAATACCGTACGCACCTTCACCTCTTACCACCATCTACTAAGAAGGAAGAAATGACCACTCGTCTCTCTCAAGTTTCTGGGCACGTTACGAACACATACGGCCGTGGGCTGCTCGCAGGAGAAGTCGCGATCATCACAGGTTCGTTCCTTTCCAAGTTATATCTTTCGGGAGTTGAGAGGTGTCTGCGGTGACAAAACATCAGAATTCAGTGTTTCTGCGCTAACATATACTATTTCTAGGTGCTGGACAGGGTATTGGACGCGCGACAGCGTTGCTGTTTGCGAAAGAGGGGGCAAAGGTTGTCATCAGCGAGTACGTACACCTCCTGAAGCGACGAACTAAACATGCTCAATTGAGTGACATTAGCATTGACGCGAAGCGCCTGGAAGGCGTCGAGCAGGAGATCAAAGCTGCAGGTGGAGAGGTTCTCTCCGTTGCAGGGGATGTCGGAGCCGACAGCTTCCCAAAACTCATCGTGGATGCGACCGTCAAGTAAGTTAAACCTTCACGGCACTGGAGGACGTGCTGACGTTTCGCCACGCACAGTAAATGGGGCAAGATAAACCACATAATCAACAACGCCGGGTTCACGTTCGACAAGATGCTGCACACGACGCCGGACGAGACGTTCGACATCATCATGAAGATTCATGTCCGGGCGCCATTCCGCCTCATTCGCCAGGCTGCGCCTTACTTCCGCGTAAAGGTGCGTGGAATCTCTCTTTCCAACCTAGCAGAAACTTATGACTTTCCTGGTTTTCGTAGCCTGATCAGAGGGAGAACCGGTCTATTATTAACGTCTCCTCGACGTCAGGTCTGCACGGAAACGTCGGACAAGCCAACTACGCGTCAGCAAAGGCAGCTGTTATCGGTCTGACGAAGACCATCGCGAAGGAATGGGGTCCGTTCGGCGTGCGTGCCAACACTATCGCCTTTGGACTTATTCATACTCGGTGCGTGCTTCGACCTTCCCCTCATTGTCAGTTTAACTTATTTGCTTACCATGCACAGCTTGACGGCTGCGAAAGAAGCTGGCGTAACGATTGAAATTGACGGGAAGAAGGTCGCTCTCGGTGTTCCAGGCGCGAAGGGACCAACGGAGACCCCCTCGCCTGATGCGTATTCCTTCATTCCCCTTCGTCGTGGCGGCACGCCAGAGGATGCTGCTGGATCGGTTCTCTTGTGAGTATCCTTATCGTTCTTTTCTTCGAGAAAACACTCTGATGGTTATTGGCAGTTTGTGCTCGCCTCTTGCCTCGTATGTCTCTGGACACACTCTGGAGGTGACTGGAGGTGTTGGAATTTAAGCCAAACTTCTCCATCTGTCTTTTTGTATAACGTTTTTTTTTTTTTGGAATTTAACTTCACGTCAATCATTTTTTTCTCGTTCCTGGTCTATAGGATCTCAAAATAGGGGCAGACGCGTCGAAAAATTAGGTCATGTGATGGACTCCTATTCCCTAGAGCTCACCTTCGCTTACCCTCGGTGCTTACCTCTTTTCACAAGCTATTATCCGCAGAAAACTCTTAAGACCCTCCAAGCTGAAAGGTTCACAATGTCATGTATGGCACACGTACGGTCCACGTCAGACCACGTCGAACTTCGGGGGGATGTCCTCTCTGATGATGCCGACGGAGGCATTGCGGAGTGCCAAGTTAAGCGCCGAATTCACCTTGTGCGTGCGTTCACGGAGTTTACGGAGATTTCCCTTTCCTTGCGCACTGGAATACTTCAAATGACCTACTCATCTCATACTAGAGGATACTAGAGAGTCATGGACCTACCTTGGGCTCTTATTTAATTGAAATGTATTTGCTTTGGATTCTTGAATCGGCGCTCACTGGATGGCTATATAATGGATTCTTCAACTTGCCTCCGTTTATCAACAGAGTGAGCTTGAGAGCCCCTATCCTGATCCTGGTGGGTGTCCAGTTTTGGTCACTCGGCCCCTGTCCACCGCCAGCAATTCGAACCTTCGGTTAATTCTTGCAAATTTATCGGGGAACGTCAGACCATGGAAGCTCATACTCATACTCTCCTTCGGACCACGAGTCGCTCTGGAGAAACTGTCGCGAGCACTTGAGCGTGTGATCGTTGGCTCAAGAGCATAAGGACGCTTCGGTGCACTGACGTGTCGCTAAGCCTCTTGGACCCGCACCACCACCACCTCCGCCAACCACCTTGTCGTCGTCGTCACGTCTGAGGATGTCGGGAGGCAAGATGCAGAACGGAAACGGCGCGCGGAGCGACAAGCCGACCACGAAGAAGGATGCAACACCGAAAACCGGCGAGGAGCTACCTCCGCCGATATTTGCAAAATCCGGAATTCTTATACTGGCAGTGGCCATCGCCGTCTACATGTACCAGGTGTGTAGGGAGCGTTGTACTCACGAATTCAGTCTGATTAGCATTCGCAGACAAACCTCTTCGACCTCCGAAGACCGAAAGTCGATGTTCAGGAACCAGAACTTGTTGTGAACAGAACTGCCATCAAGGCCGACTTACCCAAAAGAGACGCAATAGTAGCGGCATTCTCGGTGCGTAGTCTAGAACTCCTTTAGGTTTCTGCCCTTTCTCACCTTCCACCAGCATGCATGGATGGGATACGGTTAGTTTATTCACGTTCAAGGAGAGCCGAAATACTTATTCAACTACAGAAAGAGACGCAATGGGGTGCGACGAGTACCACCCCCAGTCGAAGAAAGGGTCGAACTTGACGGAGGCTGGAGGAATTGGATACACGGTCATTGACGCTATAGACACGATGCAACTCATGGGCCTCGAAGACGAATACAAGCGTTCACGCGACTGGATCGCAACGAAGCTGGATTTCGACAAGGAAGGGAACTTCAACACCTTCGAGGTGCGTAAACCATACTTTTCGTCTCGAAAGTCATCTTGACGTTCCAATCTACAGACGACAATCCGTGTCCTTGGTGGCCTCTTGTCAGCGTATCATCTTTCGGACGAAGATCCCATATTCCTTGAAAAGGCCAAGGACCTGGCCGACCGCCTTCTCCCCGCATTCGACACCCCTTCTGGCCTCCCTTTATCCATGGTCAACTTGAAAGCGCGCCGAGGTGTCGACAATGAGGAAACTCCCGGGCTTATCAGCACGGCGGAGGCGTCGACACTGCAGTTGGAGCTGAGATACTTGAGTTATTTGACAGACAATGACGCATATTGGGATAGCGCGGAAGCGGTTCGTTTTGTGACCATTCTTGCTCGAGGAATTTACTGAAAATTTTGTAGGTAATGAGACTCATCAAATCCGTGACATTGCCATCTGGGATGGCGCCAATTTTCCTCAAGTATATGGCTTCCTTCCTGCGTTCGATGCTATTCTAACTAACCGTTCTTACTGTCAGCGCGACGACTGGCCAATTCTTGTTGTCTGAAATCCGCCTAGGGTCAAGAGGAGATTCCTTTTACGAGTATCTATTGTAAGTAAACTCGTTGATGCCTTAAATTCTATTCACCAACCATGCTCCAGAAAGCAATATCTACAGACTGTATTTTTTCTCCGAATTTCCTCTTAGGTGCCCTGTAACTAACAATCGACTCAGGGAAAAACCGAGCCTGTCTACCTTGGAGTGAGTAAACAGCACTCGACAACCACTTACGTGCTCTAACGCCGCCTCTTGCAGCTGTACCAAGAAACGATGCAAGCTGTCCGCAACCAGCTGGTCCACACTGGCCTCATCCAGAACCACACGTATACGGCAGAGCTTATCCCATCGCGACTACCTAACGGCGAGGTGTATGTCTATTCACTAAGCTTATTTTATGCCATAGATTGATGGTCGTCTTGCAGGACTTGGCGCCTCTCGCCTAAGCAGGACCACCTCGTCTGTTTCCTCGCTGGCTCCTTGATGCTTGGCGCTACCACCACAGGTGCAACTGGGCGGGCTGTCTCAGTCCCTCCACAACCTGAGGAGCTTAACCCAACTGCGGAGGCAGAGTGGAAGCTGGGTGAAGAGCTCCTCGAGACGTGTATGGACACACACAACACCTATACGTACGCGGCTTCTCTCTTTCTGCGCAGCAGCAGCTTGCCTGACGGAATGTTCCTGTGTTTTGTTCAGTGGCCTCCCACCTGAGATTGCGCACTTCTGGACAAAAGAAGACAAAGCATACAGGCGGCCAAAAAAGGACTGGTATATCAAGGGAAATGAGTGCGTGTATCAATGTGGTTTTCCGCAGACCATACTTAACGGTGCGTCCTAGCTGGCCCGGAGTGCCCTCATACGATGCTCGTTATATCCTCCGGTGTGTTGCATTTTACCGCCCTTCAGCTAAACCTTCCTAATTTTGTCAATGCTCTCTTCAGCCCTGAAACCATCGAGTCCCTCTTCATCGCCTATCGCCTGACGGCCAACGAGCGTTACCGCGAGTTTGGTTGGAAGATCTTCCAGTCGATAGAGCAGTACTGCAAGGTCGAAGAGGGGGGCTACTCAGCCATCCTGAACGTGGATAGCCCGACGACGATCAAAATGGACAAGATGGAGACGTTCTTCTTGGTGCGTGCTTTGAGAGATGGGTTGGTGTAGAATGAGGTTCTGATGCTGTCGTTTACATGTTGCAGAGCGAGACATTGAAGTACTTGTACTTGCTGTTCTCGGACGGGGATGTCCTGCCTTTCGACAGTACGTAGCCTCCCTTCGCACTGTTACGATCGGATTGACCGATGATCTTCATCTGCCTTCGCAGAATATGTCTTCAACACCGAGGCCCACCCATTACCCATATTCAAGCCGTCCACAAGGACAGGATTCTTCTAATCCTCCTGCCCTCAATGATGGAGGAAACGACCATTGCTCAAACTATCTATCTTCGCAACCATGTATCCATATTTGACGCATTTGCATTGCTATTAGCATAATATACACAGGAATTTTATCTTACATACACCAGGTACAAACCAAAATCCCACATGGAGAACATGAAGAAAAGGTATGTACACGAAATGAGGAAATTGACTATTTTACAAATCATGCAGAAGTGTACAGCAGAGATAGGTACAGCGTAGAGGGGAAGATGAAGTATTCGTCAAGAATAGGAAAAAAACCTACTAATGGTACAGAGTGTCAAGTTGTGAAATATTCTTGAGGTTCTCAAGGTCCAGCCAGATAAATAGCAGCAATTGGACATTTCGATATCAAGGTCCATCCACCCAAGCCTTCTGTGTAGCAGCGTCGAGGGGTGTCATGATCGGCACTGGTTCGTAGAGGTTGCCAGTCATCTCTCGTTTCTGGTTCTGGGTCTACGTTGTATCTTCGCGTCAGCGGACACCACCTCTCAGAGATGTTGACACTTGCCTCTACGATTGACTCTTCAATACTATCCTCTGTGACGATACGATATATGTCGACAGGGCGTTCCTGGCCGATTCGATAAGAACGAGCGATGGCTTGCTCCTGAAAGATAGTTCTTTCGTAAGTATATGCATGTTCGTAAACTACTGAATGAGGACTCGCCTCTGCCATAGGGTTCCACCATGGCTCAAGAAGGATAACAGTGTTGCACGATGTGATGTTCAGACCGACTCCACCAGCCATGATCGAGACGATGATGACAGTACATTTATCGTCCGTGGCAATCCTCTTGAGTGCGGCAGCTCGTACTTCCTTCGACAAGTCTCCAGTGTCTGCAATGAGGATATTTAGTGACAGACCGCGTTTGACTGGACGTCCACTAACATTCAGCCCAAGCAATATTCGCTTTAGCAAGCGCATTGGTGATCGCAGGTAACCAGCTGACAAAGTGGGTCTACGGACGAGTAGGAAGTGTCAGCCAGTCGTTTTTCCAATACTCGTTGGTCAGACGTACGAAAATTATGGTCTTCTCGCCACGCTTGCGAGTGTTGAGAATCTTGAGCATTTCCCGCAGTTTGGATGACAAGTAACTCGAGCGGAACATGTTCCTCAGTTTCTCCGGCCACTGTGCTACCCTAGCGGATATCCGGTTAGCGCGGGCTGGAGGATAGCGATGCCCATGCTTACTCCATCGCCTCCAGCACTTCTTCGTCATCGCCCTCAGGCTCTTCTTCATTGAGAAGTGCCCTCTTCAAACCATGAAGGAGAAGCATTGGGTGGCCACAAGCTAAGGAAAATGATTGATTCAGGTACATCCAACCCTCGGAAGGAAATACTCGCCTTGTCGTCTCCGAATAAGCTGCGCAAGAATCGGCAGGTTCCAGTGTTTAAGCTGGTCATATACCTTCCTCTCGTTAGGATTGAGCTTTACCATGATTTGATAGTCCTTGCGCGGAGGTAAGCGAACGAGTGGGCGACCAGACACAGGATCCATCTTCTTGCGGATGATGCAAACGTATTGCATGATAGTCTGCATGATAGGTCAACTCTTACGAGTCGAAGATAATGAGAACAGCGAACAAACATCTAATAAACGCTGTGCATTTGGATCCGTGATGCGACCTTTCTGCCTCTTCGAGTAAATCTTGAGTTTGAATGTCGCAAGATCGTCTATGCCACCGTAGGTTACCCCCAGGAACTTGAAAAGGGGGTACAGGTCGAGCGGAGAATTTTGGACAGGTGTTCCAGTCATGCAGAGTGCATGCACTTTGCGCAAGGCCCAAAGAGATGCAGCGGTCTTAGAGTCAGGATTCCGACCTTTGTGGGCTTCATCTAATAGTGTATGAGATTAGTAGGGGTAGCGACGACAATCAACCTGCACTTACCTAGTGCAACTCGGTACCAATGTGCCAAATAGAGGGGGGCCTGTATCTCGAGCTCATCCTCGGAGAGACAGTCCTCTTTGCCTGCGAGAAAAGCACGGTGTTGAATGAACAGCTGATTATACGTAACCAGCTAAAGAGATGTTTTTAACAGTCACCAGAAGATCAGAAAGCAGAAACAACGAACCACAACATCGGCATCGGGCCCTAGCAGCCAATTAGTTGTATTCCAAAAAGTGAGAGCTCGAGATACCTACTTAAATTATCTTTGATGGATCGATACTCGCAAACGTCCAGCTGAGGTGCAAACTTCTTGATCTCGTCAACCCAGTGGTCCATGACACCTTGTGTCGGAACAACCACTCTTCAAGCCTCGGTCAGAATTACCCACCACCAGCAAGATCGCCAAACTCACAAGGTGGCCCTAGCGCCTTTGACGTTCTTTGGAGGAAGATTGCTCAGTATCAAAGAAATCGCCGTGACGGTTTTGCCGTATCTGCGGTTGAAAACAAAGTCAGCACTCTGAATCGAGAACAAAGCCAATAACTACCCCATGTCGTAAGCCAAAATGTATCCGAGGGAAGACACAGGGCACACTTCGCCCAACTCCCTCGCCCACATCTTCTGTAAGTCTTCTGCTTGGAAATACCGCAGACTCTGCCCATTTTTGAAGAGTCCTATACACTCCCATGAGACGAACGGAGGTATTTCCTCAGGAAGCTCTTCAAAGAACTGCGGAAGCTGGTCACCCTTTTTAGCATCAAGAGCCCAGTCTGGAGCCCGGTTGGTCGAGAAGAGGCCGACGCGTCGCGAGGGAGTGCTGCGAGAGTTGATGATTTGGGCTAGGGAAAGGGCATTGTCCACGCTCGGGTGAGGGGTGGAGCCCGTGCTGGCGCTGCTAATTGAAGGCTCGGTAGGCTTTCGTCCTTTCTTCGTGTCTGCAGGAGTCGTCTCAGCAGGAGTCGTCTCAGAGCACGAGGATCTAATCGGGGCGGTTTGAGGGGTAGGAGGAGCAAGCGATGGCCTCAGGGTCTTCGTGCCCGCTTTCGGCTTCGTCGGCGTGCAGAGCTCGTCTTGCTCGACTTCAGCGGTGGAAATTTGCGCTTGAGAAGCGGATTTACGCTTCGTCCGCGCGCCGAGTTGGAAGATGTTCCCAACTTTAGGCTCTTCGGGTGCCTCTTTAACAGCCGGTGGCTGAGCTTGCGGCGCCTTCGACTTGGTATGACTGGGAGGAGGGGTCAACGGTGGTCGCGTTTGCTGGACCTTTGATTTGCCATAGCTCGGAGGAGGGGTTAAAAGCACCGAGTGCTTCGACTGTTGGAAGACGTTGCCCGCTTCAAGCTCCTCGTTTCTCTCTCGAAGGAGTGACGAGCTTGCACCCAATTGGAATATATTGGGCGCATCCGGTCTCTCTTCAGCAGCAAGCGGCCTCCCTGGTTCTGCCTTAGATCTGCCGTGGCTTGGAGGGGGAGTCAACAGTTGCGCCCTCTCGAATTGCTCTAGCAGATCAGGATTCTTCTTCCGAGGGGGGCGGCTGGCCGGCAGGCTGGGAGACACATCACGGCGATGCTGAAGGGCAGTTTCTGCCGAGTCTCGACCAGCGCGTGTCTTGCTACGAGTGTTCGCTGAGGGTGTGGAACCGCTCTGACGGAAAACAACTATGAATGACATCGAAAGATGCGATGGAAAGGAGATCAAGTACCTTCACTGGCTGACGAACGGGGGTTGATGGCGGTGGTGCAAACGACCAGTTCGAATTGTTGCTCTAGGACAAATGTCAGAGAACAGAGAGATTCTCATAAGATTATACGCACCTGAGAAGCTCGAGAGCGAGCAGGTGTCCGTTCAGGCGAAGGATAACCCCCAGGCATGGAGCTACGGGGATGTGCCACCGACGCGGGCCTGCCTCTGGCGCCCGAATCCTCGATGAAAGAAAAGTTACCCGGAAAACGTGCAGGCAGCGTTTCTTGTTTAGCAGCGGGCACCAAGGCAATCTCTGCGCCCGTTGACGCGTCGATAAGACGCGATTTGTGGTGGGGAACCTTGATCTAGAAGAGGAGGTGTCGCTGGAAGAGGATGAAAGGAAGAACCGTGAGTAAAGATAGGAAGCCTCGAGGCGCCGCCTTTTATACTGACTTGAGTGACTCACGGGACCTTCGTTCTGTTTCCCGGATAGTCTTGCCCTTGTAAAGACACTGACAATGCTATGTCCCCAGCCTCCTTGTCATTAGGTGAGCTGATGGAACGGAGGTCACCGCCCTTTGTACCCGGATTTGGCGCTCACGTACACTATCAAGCTCCAAGGGAACCGTGTGGTATGATCACCCCTTGGTCGCATCACATCGAACGGTTCAGACAATGGATTCTGTATATGAGAGTGGTGAGGAGATGGATGAAGTTCTGGAGCAAGCTCTGGAACATCCCCCCTCCAGTGCCGAATCCAAAACTCTTCGTGATGTCGAATACTGGCCAGATGGAAAGCTGGCTCTTCCGGAATCAGCTGGTAATCCACAAGGATACTCGTCGTCGGTGCTAATCTCGAAGATCTTAGAGTTACATACCGTTAAATTGGTTGTCAACGAGAAGAGATAGCCCTGAAGCACTCACCATAGGCCGACAAAGTCTCGGACAAGCGGTACTCGAGCGGTATGACCCTCAGCTTTGGACGTCACTCCCCTTTGCACTGTCTGCGGATGCTGTGGTGAAGAGAGTTCCGATACCCCCGACACGTAGACGACCTTGCTGTGGGATTGTAACCATCCAGAGAACGAGCATAGGGTCGAGGAATGTCGAAAGGTGATTTCACGATGACCATGGCGGTAAGAGGTAAGAGATTTATGCTCCACAAACGAGCCGAAATTATTCAACTTCTTTGAACTGTCGATGACGGTACCTCGATCATGCTTTAGAATTCTATCGACTTGAGAAAGGGTGCGTTTACGTTCCCAGTGCAAGGAAATTGTCACTCTCTCTGAGAGTAGATTACAGTTCAAGTCTATCGCCAACCGACATATTGATAGGTTCGATCCTAAACTTAAGGGAAGGTTATATTGTGGCTAGCGGCAGGGCATTCTCTGCGAGAATTCAAGCTTTTGTTTTGATTCATGAGATTGAGTCGTACGGGCCCAAAACGCCAGCGGCCTCCTGCAACATCCATTTAATACTGTAGCTGTTCCATCTTGCCTTTCAAAACCCCCCTTCGTCAAGGCAGCCTCTAAATCGGAAGTGTAGTCCCATGCTGCGTCGGGATCTGACATTCCAAAGCGCTTGAAAAGCGGAATGTGCAGTTGCGACCCAATGAAAAAAGGATCAACAACAGATTGTTCGAAGAGATAGACTCCCAGGCGCGTCTCGAAAGCTCTCGAAATGGGAAGAGATCTCGCCTACCCTCCGGCTTACGCATAGGTTAAACGTCGCCTGGTCCTGCACGTTTCGGGGCTTCAGGCAGTGGTTGTCTGGCCAGATGGGGTGACCGAAGATGGAGGAAGGGTATGTACTGGGCGAACGAGGACGTCGGCTGAGTGGCGGTACGCTCCCAATCGATGATAGTTGTGCTGAGGGGCGAAGGAGTGTCGACATCGGCGACCAATATATTTTGCGAGTGAAAATCTCCATGAATAAGAGGAAACCCTTGCTCGTCGAGAATTGAATCGTATATGGAGGGGATGAAGGATCGATGGAGCCATGCCATGGAGTAGCTAAGGGGTTTCCTGCATCCGAAATTATTTTGGTCAATTCGTTCTAGATTTGCAGTCGCGTAGGCAATGTGATGATCAAAAAAACTTTTGAAGGCCTTGTCCATAGCTTCAGAGCAGTAGCGGTAAATCTCGTCGCACATGATCTTCACTGGAGGGCCGCTACACCAAGCACCATCTCGTTTGAAGAGTGCATCAATGCCGGTGAACCACAGGGAGGAGAGCTGGAGCAGTATGTCGACAACCTGGCGTAAAACCACCTCCCGTTTCTCGTCCTCCAATGTCGTCCCAAAGTCGCACAAGAGGCGTCCCCCCTCCCTGGACGCGATGATATACGGCAACCTGACCCCTTCGCCGTCGTGCTCGGTATTGTATGCAATGACACGGGCTGACACGGGGGACGGGTATGCTGGTGTGAAGCAACACAATATTCCATGCTCGACACCTTGCTCACAGTGCAGACGCCCAGCATTTCGGTTTCCTTTGCCTCCTCTGGCTCCTTCGGGAAGCGAACCACAACCTCCGTATCATCGAGGCGGAGAAAACGAACGACATTGGATCCACCGTTGGCTTGATCTTCCTAAGGTTGGCGCTGCATGCTACAGCTTCCAGTGCCTCCTAGTTGTTGGCCTGCACCGTGCATTACAAGCGGGTATGGTGGCGAAAACACGGTTCACTTGTCGTAGAAGCAGAAGTTGCCATATGGTGGTGGACTCCGAGATTGTGGTCGTTGGCAGAAGGCGAAGGAATTTCGGGCCGGCCAGCCGAGGTTTTCTACGTCTTGATCTTGCCTTATCGGGCTTCTTTTTGGCTGCAAAATTTCTCATAATTCGTCACTTTTCATTCGCGGCATGTCTAAGTAATTTCTCTCAGTGACGAAAGAGCTGGGAGTTACAGTGTTCAAATGGCTTTCGCCACTTCCCCTATTGTTTGGACCCTCACGGACGACAGTTCCAGTACATATGTACGCCGGCCGCTGTATAAAGTGGTGAGTTATTTGTCCGAGTGCTGGGAGATCATGAATGATTCTATGCTAGTCCGCTTCATCCTGGCCTTACTTGGCTTCTAACCACAGCTAAGCAAGCTCCTTGAGTTGACGATCAACAGCTCCCACAATAGAACGGACTTGGTGCATTTCCCCGGGCCAAAGCTGGTAAACGCGGAATGCCTCGTGCTTGACGGACGTCAATTGGGGTGAAATGATCGATAACGGATCGTCTCATGTCCCTAATGCACAGCGTGGATTTTTCTGAGCCAGATGAAGAACAAAGAACAACGTCCAAAAAGGCATTCAGAACATCGCTGCTCACATATCCATATATATGCCCATTCGCAGAGGCACTACAACCCGCACTCGCCAATATTGTGACTAGGTGCTGCCGTCGGTGACTAGGTCCAGGAGCCCAGCACCTTCATCAGACGTCTTGACGTAGCAATTACTCGGGAACTTCTAGCCCCATCTGAGCGTTCCCAGGGAGAAGCAGGATTGAGGAAGGACAACATGAGGAAGGCCCAACGTGTTGTTCTCTCCTTACGAACCGAATCAATCCATCTGATTAAAGACCATTGATCATTACGTAATGGGTGTATAAGCGCCCAAACTGCACAGACGCGCACACAACCGTCCCGGTGTCCAGCGTCCTTCCGGAATGAGCAGCTCTCAACTGATTTCTACGCATGGAACTTTAAGGGTATTTGAAGCTATCTCACTCGCGGGATCAGGCTCCAGATAAATGGAGCAATGCCGGCGCCTTGTCACCCCACATCATTTGATCTCGTGGACCCAAGCTGACGCTGTGCGAGTCGATGGAAAAAAAGTAGGGTATCTAAATGGACTCAGCCGCAAACTTTAACTCCGTGATGTTTGTAAGTTGAAATTATTCTCCGCCGAAGTCGCATTATTTTGACGTCGTCGTGTAGAAAAGACAATCAAAGGTTCAAGTTTCTCATTCTACAGGACATTGTTTTAGAGATATGGGGTGGGTATTCGGCATTGTCCTACCTTTTTCCAACTTAACCACCAGGAATTGAAGTTAGTTAGAGTTGGTGAATCCTGGAGAAAGTACGAAATAATTACCCGCCTGCATTTGCATCACGCTCAACTTATAGTGGTAGTTATCTGGAGTCTCATGACTGCCTGTATCTTGATCCCACGGAGAAACTGTGAGTCATGGACAAATAGGGGATACGTTTCAATCCCCATCTAATCAAAACTGAAGGAGATCTTTGAGCCAATAGGGAATGGTTGAAGTATGAACCCCGTGGCTTGTGGCCCTTGCGAATTATATTCTCCTTCAGTCTGCCCTGCTTCAACTCACGAAACGAATCCTTCTTCCAATTCTCGGGTTGATAGCATCCTTGACTCGGACACCCTGAATTTTGCTTCGACGTCGGATTCCCACATTTTTGTCGACTCTAGTTGTCCATATGTTGGCTCACTTCAGGGCCGAACGTGGGGCCCGTACTTAATCACCCAGGATACACATCAGAAGAGAGCAGACTCTTTCTAAGTGGTGGGATTGACTAATGCCAATTTGCAGATGTCGTTCTGCGCAAGGGTAAAAGTAAAACACCACTAAATAGTTGGTGGTTAGACGCAAAAATCCATATTGCCGTTTCAGCTCCAAAATGACATAGCTACTTCTCCTTATTGGTACACTACTTCATGCCTCTTGGACCTATGAACAACGCTTCGTATATTCGAACGAGACGGGCGCTTCTGCTCCGCCTACAGAAGCAACATAATTATTGTGAGTGCTATCAAGCCGTGACTTGAGTTCAACAGACAGGGTCGGCTTCCACCGCTCACACGATTAGACTGGACGGCCTTTGTAGGTAGAGGGGTCAGGAGGAGTCACTGTTTGGCTGTTTAATGGCTCTCACACGGCTGTCCACTCTCACACGCTGACAGTCGCACTTTCGGCAACTATCCATCCCATGGAGTGACAAAGAATGGCCCTCGTTCCCAATTCGCAAGTCAGTCCATTACTTCATGGAGTTATTTATTAGTGAATTCACAGCCGACAAAGACAGATATTGTCGGTTGCGCGTGGCTAGTAAGGTTTGTGGAGCAATGTAGTACGGGCGCTTATTTTTTCACGGCGGCGGCCTGGGACGTCTGTTCCCACTTTTCTTGCGAAAAACTCATACTTCGTCCGGAAAGGGCTGATATACGGGTTTTAATAAGTTCCTCTGTGTCCTCTCTTTCGGAAAGTGTCGAATTTTGACTAGGAGAGACGGACGTTGATGCAATCAGCCCTACTGCCAGTGTACACCCATTTGAACTAATGCAGATTCCAAATTGATAACTGAATAAGACCCTGGTGATCACCACGAATTTGACCATTGCCTTTCTTATGACTCAAATCCTGTCCAACGGAATATTGGGACCGAGAAATAATCCGGGTTGCCTGCCATGAACTTCCACTATTGGGTATTGCCTCCTATAAGATTGTTGGAGATAAACCTAGAAATAGATTCTGGAGAGACAGTGCTCCAAGACCGCATTTCGTGCTTCTGCCTCTTTTCCGTTATCAGATGTACGATTTTCATATAAAAACAGCGCCTCCCAGGTTGATTGGAATACCAAGTCCTCAGACTTATCCCTCGCGTCCTACACTAGCTTCATGTCACCATTCCACCACTGCGCCGCTACTCCAGGTTGTACCGGCATGGTTCCGACCGGTGGAAATTGCCCCAAATGCCGCGCATACCTCCAGTGTACTTTCTACCATTGCTCTACCTACCGCGTAGGAAAGGGTGTTTGTCCCAGTTGCGCCACCCGAGGTACAGTTGTCTCCGTCATTTGTGAACTTATTATGTCTGCTTACGGCTGAATACAGTGAAGAGAGAAGAGGCAGAGGCCAAGAAGGCTGCTGAAGATGCTGCGAAGGCTGCCGCGAAAGGCAAGAAGTAATCGTTCTCGCCAGTAGGGATTGCATTCGGTGCTTGTGCAATGTGACATACAATTCTGATTTTGATTCTGTTCTTGCATATTCAGTGCAGCATCCAGGCTGTTTCGGATTGGGGCCTATTGGGGCTGCTTTGTAGGCATTTTATGGCATTTTCTGTCGGTGGGAGCTACGTCCGGGATGATTCGAGTCAAGAGACAAATGTACATCAAATTGATCAAAAATTATGTAAAGAAGATTCAGAATGGGGATATCGTGTTACAGTTATAAGCGTCGGTCATCCGAGTCTTTTCGATCAAGCCTACACGCAACGCAACCCCCCAACCCACAATTCAGCCCGAATTTCACCCGTTTCAGGTCATGGAAACTCCCTCTGATCGGTCGTGTGAGCATGAGGACCCCCGTCTTCAGCATACGATGGGGATCGTTAATTGGGATGCACTGGCCGCGGTGGCCTGTGGGGACTCCCAAGCCCAATCGTTTACTTGGGGTGAACTGATTAATGGTGGGTATAACGTCGTTCGTTTCCTCAAGATCAACAATGGGATGGACACTGAGGTAGTGGTCCGAGTGCCATATCAACCCCTGGGCCTGACTGACGTCGCTGCCGAAACACTGGGCCATCGGATCGCCAGCGAGGTGGCCAGCATGCAGTACGTTTCGCTTCACACCCAGATCCCAGTCCCTCGCGTGATCGCTCACAACACCGAGAGAGATGGCGGAGGAGTTGGGTGTCCCTATATGGTAATGTCCAAAGGAGAGGGAATACCCCTCGTCATGGTATGGAATGACATGGACGACACCAAACGCGAGGCTATTCTGCGACAAGTTGTCGAAATACTACTCCAACTTTCTTCACTGCGATTCGACAGCATCGGCGCTCTGTTCAAAAGAGACACAGCGAGCGGGCCGGAGTGGTACATCGCGCCTTCTGCAAAGATCCTTAGCGACGAGGTGTTCACATATTCCCCAGAAGGCATGGCGAGAACATTCACAAATGCCTTTGACTACTGGATCGCCTATGCAAGCAGAAACATGCAGCGAGTCGATGCGAAGCATTTTGGGTGCATGAAATCGTTGAACTACTCTTTGGCTTGGCTCCATCGTTCGCTCATTCCCTCCATTTATGACACCTCTCTCGATGCCAAGGGATTTCCGCTAATTCATGGTGACTTTCATTTGCAAAACATCATGGTTATCGACACTGACACCCCGTCCCCACGTATCACAGCCATAGTGGATTGGGAATTCACTTCCACTGTCCCTACTTCCTCGTTTGCACAGTATCCATTCTTTATCATCGACCACCCCATCTGGGAAGACGATCATCCCCTGAAGCCACGAAACGTGCGCGACCAGGCCACTTTTGTCCGGCTGATGCGCGAAGCGGAAGGCAAGACCGACGTGGGAGGATCACTGCCCCTCTCACATGCTTTCGAGACATGCCAGGGCGTGTATCTCTTCAAACAGTCCGTTGTGGACCCTTTTTTCATCGGTCCACAGCTTCATACCCCCCTTTTCAAGCACTTCTTTGGGAAAACAGACACCGAAGCAGCATACAACTACGCCTTCGACCTGGAATCCTCATTGACAAGCGGCATTTTGAAGAACAAAATGGAACAACTGAAGCATGAGACGGCTGCCAGAACAGAGGCTGTCGACGTTTTGGGAGACGAGCTTATCACAAAACAACTGACTCGATCACAGTTTCGGGCTATAATCGACCAACACTTAGATAAATTTGCCATCGGGGGTGAGGTGAATCGGTGGATTGCTGCGAACTACAACATAATAGATTGAACTCCTTTGACAAAGATTATGTACATGTTGTCCTATTCCGAACAATACGAGAACTGCATGCTCTAGTATCCCACTTCGCGCCCACATGAACGCTTAAGCGCTCTCCTCTTAGAGTTGAGGCGCTCCGAGTCCCTGTGTTGCAAACCCTCCTGCAGTATGTAATTGAAACGAAACAGATCACTCGAATTCATCTGGGCTTACTCTTCTTTTAGCTTTCATGCTGTTCGCTTGGTCGCTTCTTTTCTTACTGGACGCAGTCCGAATGGAGATAGCCTGATGATGATAAACGCTGTGGGTCCTCACCCATCAGTTCAACTTAGTATATATCACGGCGAGAGTCTCAAGACTGTCCCTCTGTGCCCTCACACCAATCAATTCGCAATGGCGACGTCCGCTTCTCCAGCCAGCAGTGATCATGATCACTACTCCCCACATCTGGAACGTACGATCCAGGCCGTCAATTGGACTGCACTTGCCGCCATTGCGGTCGACATTTATCAAGCCAGTACCTTTACTTGGGGCTCACAGCTTCACGGTGCTTCCAATCTCGTTCGTTTCCTCAAGCTGCACAGCAATGAGGACGTCGAAGTTGTGATCCGAGTACCATACGCGCAGGAGGAAGGAATCGACGAGAAGGAGATGGAGCTCTCCAGGCTCGCCATGGAAAGCGAGGTGGCCACGATGGAATATGTTTCCTCGCATAGTCGTGTCCCCGTTCCCCGCGTCATCGCCTACAATTCTTCGTCAGATGGTGGAGGCATTGGTTCTCCGTATATGATCGTGTCAAAAGCGGTCGGAACCCCCTTATGCTCGGTTTGGAACGAAATGCAGGATGAACAACGCGAGGTCGTGTTGCGACAGGTTGTCGATATCATCCTCCAGCTTTCATCCTTGCGATTCGACAGAATTGGCGCCATCTTCAAAGGGGAAGGAGGGACGGACCACTCGCCTTGGACGATCCTTCCCTTGACAAAGATCAGTAGTAGTGAAATATGGACGATCTGGCCTGCGGGGGTTGACAAGACTTTCACGAGCGCTTTCGACTACTGGATAGCTTATGCAACCTGCAACATCGAACGGATAGACAGAAACAACTTCGGTAGCGTCAAAGACTACGATTATGTTTGTGCCTGGTTGCACCGGTCCCTCATTCCTTCATTATACAACACCTCTCTCGACACCAAAGGCTTTCCCATAAACCACTCCGATTTTCATTCACAGAATATTCTCATCGACGACGTCGACACACCTTCCCCTCGTATTACCGCCATTCTTGATTGGGAAGGCACTTCAACAGCCCCGACTACTTCGTTCGCGCAGTACCCTCTATTCATCGTCGATCATCCATTCTGGGACGACGATCATCTCCTGAAGCCACGAAATATGCGGGATCAAGCCACGTTCAACCGCCTGATGCGCGAGGCCGAATGCAGGCTTGATCCAGATGGCGGATTGCCCCTATCGCAGGCTTTTGAAGCGTCTCATGGGGTGTATCTCTTCGAACAGCTTGTGTCGTTTCCATACTGGATGGGCGGCCAACTGTTCCATCCATTCTTTGAACATTTCTTTGGTGAGAAGGAGACCGACAAAGAACCGTTTTCATGGACATACTACTCTACCATGATCAGTGGCCCATTGAAAGACAAGGCTGATCAGTTCAAGAATGAGACAATTGTGCGGCGGGAGGCTGTTGAGATTCTGGGAGAAGATTTAGTTGTCTTCAAATTGACTAGATCGCAGTTCAAAGCACTATCTCTGCAGAACCTCGATAAATTTCCATCTGGAGGTGAAGTTGAAAAGTGGTTGGATTCCAAGTACGCGATCGAGTAGATTAAAGTTGTACTGCGTTTCAAGTAATCCAAGTTTCGCTCCGCGCAATATTTCTGTTGCTTGAAATTTGAAATCAGGAACATTTCCACTGCACGCGCAGCAGACTACCCCAGAACGAATGGCGCAGAAAAGGTCCATTAACATTACATTCAATTAGATATTCTGCTAATTTTGATCGCGACACGGTTAGAGGTACGTAGGTGGATTCCAGGGACGGCTCCGCATTCGTCACCGAATTGACGACAGAGTCGTTAAACCAAGCATTGGCCTCAGGAGCTGGGACATGAGCGATGGGGCTGCAACAAATCTCGTCGAACCGCGTGGCGTTGATGTCGGATGTGCTGTCCGACTCCTCCAGGCTTGACCCAAACAATCGAATCGACGAAGGTGTCATTAAGGACGGCTTGATCAGTGGTAGGGCGTGTACCGAATCCCGCATTGCGTATATTACACCACTGCGACTACGGCGTGCGGATGACACCACTGCCCGAGCGGCCTTGGTCGACGATGAAGTGCGCGTGTTGGCCGTTCTCCTCAAGGTGCGGCACGAGCGAGTTCACATAGTGCTGCTTGTCCCAGCTGTTGCTGAACCTGGTGTAATTCTTGAGAGCTTGGCGATAACGTAGGAGATGCCCTCCTCGTACGCGTCAGCACCGCCAGCACACTTGGGGATGTTGGGGTCGGTGACGATGTTGCCAAGCAAGTCAGGCTCAATGACGAGAGCGAAGCTCAGTTGTTGCGCTGACTCGGTGTGCGGCTGTGCGGCGATGCCTAGAGGAGAATATTAGATAGAGCAAACTTCGAACAGGAAGAAGACTTACCATCGATATACTTCTTGTACTTGTTCAGCCCAGCATCTGCCAGGACAAGCTTCAACTCTGTGCACCTCTTCATGCCCATCCGTCCTCCGAAACCAGTTTCTTCCCAACATCATCGCAGGATAACGGAGAAAGACGCGCCGAGCGAATGGCAGGTCGTTGAAAGCGACATCAAGGTTATGTGCCGGTCGCGGTGAGCTTGGAGAGCAAGGTTGTAGGGGGTCGTAGGAGATCGTCAGAACGTCGCTGGGAGGTGGGAGACAATTTCGAGGGATCTCGTCGGGAGGGCCGTACGTTCAGCAGGGATGGGTACCAAGATGGGTACATCCCTGTTGGAGGGGGCTATTGGAGATTGAAATATTGAACAGGCACCAGGATGGTTGAACGAAGAACATGGGTGCCCCAGAATAGAAATCCTTCAACGTTTCGATGCCACGCATGCGCATCAGGGAAATCATTTCCCAGGGGTCAACAGGACGGTCGCGAGAAATGGGTTGGAAATGGGCGATTCATCTGGTGAAGAGAAAACTTGTCTCACCTGACGACTTCCAACCGCCGCCAAGCGAGCTCCTTTCGGCAATGGTCGACAATTTGAACAGATAGAAATTTAGAACAGAATTAGTACGCTTCCCCGAGTCAGAGCTGGTGAGCGTACTCAAATACTTCCTGCTTGAGGGACGTCAACTTTTAGCCTTAAACTATCAGATGGTCGATAAGGTTTGTCTGTCCCTAATAAACAGCACTTATTTCTCCGAGTCGGATGAAGAGCAAGGCAAAAGGTCCGATAAGGCATCGAGAAAGGTGCAGGTTCGTAGCTCCGCCATGGGCAGGCGCTGTGGACCAGTCCAGGATCCTCTGGCATCAGTGGTCTATGGTGGCTGGGTCTATGGCCTTGACTTAAATTGCATGGGAACTTCTGGCCCCATCTGCATCTGAACATTCGCCGTGTGCGCAACGTCCAAGGAGACACTTAATCATCCCAGGAAGACATAAGGCGAACCAGGATTGATCAACTCATTATTGAAGATCATTGATCATCGATAATTACATAGCGGGCATAATTAGAAGTAAGCGCCCAAACAGCGCACATGCGCACACCACACTCCTAGGCGTCCTCCGTCCTTCTAGAATGAATAGCTGTCGATAGAGGTAGGGACATGGAACTGAAAGGGTATTTAAAACTATATCAGGAACAGGGTCAGGCTGTGCATGCATGTGATGCCCGGAACAACTTATCTGACTAGATCTGCGAGTCGGCAAAAAAGAATCAGCGTATTCAAGTTTAAAATATTCCACGTTGAAGCCGCAAACCACTGCACTAACGGAACTATTTTAACGGTGTTATCGCGCGTAAAAGACAATCAAGGACTCAAATTTCTCATACTACATAACAGTTTATATGTCTCGTTTCATCTCAAATAGGTACTCGTCTTTCACTTGAAGTTGCATCATCGTATTCAACTGAAAAACACCGTAAGAATAAGCAAGTTTAAAACTGAGTTGACACGAACCAGACCGTGCTTGACGCGATTCAATCACTGGCCGTTCTGCGCTTGTGCAGCCCTTCTCGCTGCATCCTCTAAGTATATTTATTAGAAGTATCCGCCTTATGGCTCGGAGAAAAGTACATACCGCAGGCGGGACAAAGGAGTCTGGCCTTGTAAACAAGTTTCCCGCATCCGTTTGCGCATGAAAAGTAGCTAGCGCATTTACAAGTTGATAAACCGCATTTGCCACTGGCGTGAGTATTATCAGACTGGGAAGACATCTTGGTTGGAAGTGTTTGCAAGTTTCTGGGTGGAACTTGAATGGTTCCTCCCCAACATGTTTGTATTTATATTCGATGCTGCACAGCACACAGTCGTTCGGGGTCACCCAGGAAATACTTTTTGCCAGGAAAAGAATAGCCGGTTATGTGAAGAACGTCGTCCCTAGGACCGCTGAAAAGATTTTTCAAGGTGGTCTTGTGGATGAGTTCCATTTCGTTGACCTCCTGCCAGTAACTCGAGGCTTGGCCTCCCTTCCATATAACGATGGGGGTATGCAATTATTTCACCCATTTTCTCCCTTCAGTCCATCAGATCATGCACGACTGATGAAGATGGAAAATCACTAAATACGAATTACCTGCCCGATTGAAATCATGGCGCTTCCCAACACGCACACAGGATCCTGTAGACGATATCTGCTCTGGGGTTCATTTGCTGCGAGAAGGCGCTGATATGTCAGACTCTCGAGAGACCCACCCTAGGGCTGTGGCAGCACTGAATATAGTCTGACTGAAACTTGTCCAGGGCCCGACAGGCGCTGTCGCTGACATGCATCCCACGGCCGCCTCTCAATAAGGGAGACTAGACACTCTAACGCCATCGCAGGGGTGAGATCGCGGGTGTGATTATGCCCTAGAACACCGCGATTTTCCTCCACACGAGTCAGTGACTCGACCCTCAAAACCTGGGAATTCGAATCCCTCGTTTGATAAGCCGAGGCAACTGAGTAGAGCGGTCTCCGGGCCGGTGCCCCACACGACGTGATTGACGGATTGATGGATTATTCATCATGATTACGTGACTCGTGTGGGCGGAATGCTACTTAAGCGCCCGTGCTGTGTTGGCTGCGATCCTCTCTCCCAGTAAAGGGAGTGGTTATATGGCTCATTGGAATAAGATATATGCATTACGATGTGATCATATCTCTATTCTAAGCCACCTTACTACTGTAGCTGCTTGAGGGATAGCCAAGTACTGGGGTTTAAGAATTGTGACGCTGTACCAGCCGTTTCGCATGAAATTAAGCGATCAAGATAGTCCGGATGTATAACAATGACAGAGTAGATCAGTATCATGTGCCTAAGATTCTCACCAGAACTTCCCGAACGCTCTGAAATGTATCTGCTATTCCCCATTTACCCGTATGGGTCTAGTATGTTTCGTGTGTCTTTTCTCACCTGGATGGACACCGGACTTCCATACCAGCTGGAGTTCTACAGGTGCTGTCGACGACTCGAATATATTTCTCACAATGGGCACACCAGGGTACTAAATCAAATTTCCAAAACTAGCCTAGGTCGCTCGCACTCTCGGCGGTTCTCCAGCTATTGATATTGATGGAAAGAATGCCCGCGTGGTGGAATGCCGCCCGTGGATGGGCGGCGATTTGACTCAATTGTCCGGGATTAACCATCTTCTGACACCTGTGGCACCCTTTAACTGAGAAGGGGATATACAACTCCAGCGAAATCAGCGATTGAGACGATAGAAGAAACTCGAGGACACCTCTTCTGAGCCTAGAGGTCCAGCATCTGATAAGTTTCAGGAGATCCATTCAAGCTAGAGAGTATGAGTGAATCGGCGCCTATGCGGAAGCAGACAGTGTCATGAGACAACCCATATCCGGTTCAATGGTCACAGATGCTTCTTACGAGCTGCGCGCCTCCCTGCGCTGTGCATTTGTAGAGAAACGCTCATAGTCATGTCGAACCCCTTAGTTATATATGAAGGTGGGAGTGAAAATCACGACTGCGTGTTACTCCGAGTCGCAAAGACTTCTGATTTATCGGTATTGGAAAACAGTATTTCTACTAGACAAATACTGAAGAGGAGCTCTGAAAAATAATAGAACGGAAATAGGCGAATTTAATGAAGATGATCCCTTCTTATCCGAGTCTTCAGGAACCCGGTCGCACTCTCTGACAGCTAACTTTTGAAGAAGAAAATCGATGGGGAGAACGAGTCAACATCCAAACCCTACAATTGCATCAATGGGCATCAGAGCACGCGCAACTTTCTAAGGAGAAAGATTCTGAGCTGCTGGGACCAAGAAGAGTCGGGGAAAGAAACCAAGGAATGGATAGAAGGGGTATTGCACTTTTTTGGCGGAATGGGGTCGACAATAACAGACTCGTTTTGCGTCAGAGTTCAAATCAGTTGACGTCTGTGTGTCCATAGTTTGTGAACTCCTTGGCATAATGTTGAGATGGCGGGTATACTCCCCAATATCGACAGTCACCTGAACAGGTTTTACGGGCCTTTTGCGGTGGGATTCCAAAAAAGTGTATGTGAAGGGAGAATGCAATGTCAGAGGAGCTATAAGTAACTACGGTCAGGCAAGACTAGAACGATAATACCGCCCGTGAACCGGCACCCATACAGCGCTTGCTCGTAAACGCTAAACAGACTGCTCTCAACACATCTCTACACCGATGGCGAAAGGAGACCCTAAACAACATCACTGCACCGCAACATCAAATTGTTCTGGCATGGTCCCCAGCGGCCAGAACTGCCCCAAGTGTGGCAACTATTCGGCCTGTGGAGGTGGATGTTCCAAGTACGTAGTCAGGCAGGGCAAGTATTGTCCAGCGTGCATTGCTAGAGGTATTTGCTTGCGTTCCGTGAGACTTCGAAGGAGCTCACATTTCGAAAATAGTCAATAGGGAGGCAAACAACCAGAATGAAGGCTAAATGTCGACGACTAGTTACCTGGGTCAAGGTAAGATTCTCTTCTCCCATTCGATATAGAATCTATATTGACGCTTACAGACCGAAGTAGACGACAGGATAGGGAAACAAATTGTAGATTGAACTTGTACTTAACCTCGCCGCTCCGCACTTTGTGTTGATCTTTGCATATGATATGGAATTGAGAATCGGAACGCGCGCATCAAGTGAACGTGGTCTTGATAAGTCAGAGACGAACTTGAGTCTCCCTGGCAGATAAAATCGCCATCCCTCGCGAAATGGATAAACGCCTATAACACCGCCGGTGTCCACAAATTGGTCCAATTGATATTGCCTGAAATAAGACAGTACCATACCTCATCGCCATGCAGTTGGACGGCAATAGCAGGTAGTACTTCCGAATGGAGATAGCCTGCTGATGGTCCACCATAATATTAATATTAATATTAATATCGGCGAGAGTCAAGACTGCCCCCACATCGATCAATCCTCAGGCCTCAATGGCAACCCCCCCTTCTCCAGCCAGCAGTGCTCATGATCACTACTCCCCACATCTGGAACGTACGATCCAGGCCGTCAATTGGACTGCACTTGCCGCCATTGCGGTCGACATTTATCAAGCCAGTACCTTTACTTGGGGCTCACAGCTTCACGGTGCTTCCAATCTCGTTCGTTTCCTCAAGCTGCACAGCAATGAGGACGTCGAAGTTGTGATCCGAGTACCATACGCGCAGGAGGAAGGAATCGACGAGAAGGAGATGGAGCTCTCCAGGCTCGCCATGGAAAGCGAGGTGGCCACGATGGAATATGTTTCCTCGCATAGTCGTGTCCCCGTTCCCCGCGTCATCGCCTACAATTCTTCGTCAGATGGTGGAGGCATTGGTTCTCCGTATATGATCGTGTCAAAAGCGGTCGGAACCCCCTTATGCTCGGTTTGGAACGAAATGCAGGATGAACAACGCGAGGTCGTGTTGCGACAGGTTGTCGATATCATCCTCCAGCTTTCATCCTTGCGATTCGACAGAATTGGCGCCATCTTCAAAGGGGAAGGAGGGACGGACCACTCGCCTTGGACGATCCTTCCCTTGACAAAGATCAGTAGTAGTGAAATATGGACGATCTGGCCTGCGGGGGTTGACAAGACTTTCACGAGCGCTTTCGACTACTGGATAGCTTATGCAACCTGCAACATCGAACGGATAGACAGAAACAACTTCGGTAGCGTCAAAGACTACGATTATGTTTGTGCCTGGTTGCACCGGTCCCTCATTCCTTCATTATACAACACCTCTCTCGACACCAAAGGCTTTCCCATAAACCACTCCGATTTTCATTCACAGAATATTCTCATCGACGACGTCGACACACCTTCCCCTCGTATTACCGCCATTCTTGATTGGGAAGGCACTTCAACAGCCCCGACTACTTCGTTCGCGCAGTACCCTCTATTCATCGTCGATCATCCATTCTGGGACGACGATCATCTCCTGAAGCCACGAAATATGCGGGATCAAGCCACGTTCAACCGCCTGATGCGCGAGGCCGAATGCAGGCTTGATCCAGATGGCGGATTGCCCCTATCGCAGGCTTTTGAAGCGTCTCATGGGGTGTATCTCTTCGAACAGCTTGTGTCGTTTCCATACTGGATGGGCGGCCAACTTTTTCATCCATTCTTTGAGCATTTCTTTGGTGAGAAGGAGACCGACAAAGACCCGTTTTCATGGACATACTACTCTACGATGATCAATGGCCCATTGAAAGACAAGGCCGATCAGTTCAAGAATGAGACAATTGTGCGGCGGGAGGCTGTTGAGATCCTGGGAGAAGATTTAGTTGCCTTCAAGTTGACTAGATCGCAGTTCAAAGCACTTGCTCTGCAGAACCTCGATAAATTTCCGTCTGGAGGGGAAGTCAGGAAATGGTTGGACTCCAAGTACGCGAACGAGTAGAACAAGTATTACTGCGTTTAATCCAAACGTTTTCTCCATACTAAGCTTCTAGTCCAGCCCCCTGCTGCTTGAAAGCCAAGACTAAGAGCATTTCCATAGCACGAGACTATTCCAGAAACGAAGGATTCAGCGAAGGCTCATCAACATTACATTCAACGACATATAGTAAATTTGCTAATTTTCATCACAATGCAGCTAGAGGTAGGTGGGTTCCAGGGGCGGCTCCGCATTTATCACCAAGTTGGCGACAAAGTCGTTGAACCAAGCACCTGCCTCGGGAGCTGGGACGTGGGCGGCAGGGCTGCGGCAGTTCTCGTCGAACCGCGTGGCGTTGGTATCCAATGTGCCGTCCGACTCGCCTCCGGGCTTGACCCAAACGATCGAATCGACGTAGCTGTTATTGAGGACGGTTGATCAGTGGTAGGGCGTGTGCCGAAGCCCGCGTTACGAATATTGCACCACTGCGACCACGACGTGCGGATGGCGCCTCTGCCCGAGCGGCCTTGGTCGACGATGAAGTGCGCGGGGTAGCCGTTCTCTTCGAGGTGCGGCACGAGCGAGTTCACATAGTGCCATTC
>JANKHO010000196.1:0-32238 GCA_027627235.1 Agrocybe chaxingu | reverse complement strand
TNTNNANNGGNNANNNTNNNNGNGTNNNGTCCAGACGCTCTTTGAATAGAGCACCGTGAGGACGAATCACCAACCGAGAACTACCAAAAATTGCGATTGCGAACTCGGCGAGACTCAGCGCTGGATGAAAGTACTTGGAAAGCCTGAATTTGTCCGTCAACCTGAAAGAAAATGGATTATCCCACCTCCACTGCCCCATCCATTTCGTACTCCACGGATTTGTCCTTCTGGGGCATTTCCTCGCGGAGGTGCGGGGAGGAGGTATGACTTTTGTAGGCGAGGCGGCAGGCCTTGGCGTTCCCCTGAAGCGCATGATAAACGATGGATCGGTTTCCCGTCAAAACTTAAATTGGCTCGCTGACTACTGCTGAACTTCGTCTTTAGACGAGCATCGGCCGAGAAATAAAAAAGAGTCTGAAAGGCGTGCTGCTGCGTGCACAGCTGGGCGTTCTTGACGAAATGACATTTCCAGATCCGAATGGTGTCGTTGCCGACTTGTGGTATGCATCCGACAAGTGCATTTGTCCTGAGACCANTGTTCACAGCCGTGATCCGAAGGACCCTGCATGTCCAAAAAAGGAATAACCTTCCATATTTGGAATGGCGTTATGACAGAAATATTTTGGTCAAGGGCGTCGGTTGTTTTCAGCGAAGTCTGTGTGGTACAACTGGTCTAAGCATACCATCCTGACGCAGCCCGCGTCCTCAAATCATGCCTTCGGCCACTGGGGCTGTATTCTCACAACGTTGCTGACGGCCAGAGAGACCGACGGCCACTCCGGGTTCCATCTTTCATTGCCTTCAACTTTTTCTGATCGGTCAAATGTTTTCTTGATAATCCCTGTTCAGTTCTGCATTGACATTCTCATCCCCATCGGCGCCTTATCATACATACCGGCAACGCAAAATGGCTACCTCGGTTCGCCTCTGTTTCTCTGAATAATACATCTTGATTTTGCGGGCTACCGTTTCTCTTCCTCGCTTTTGCTTCACCGTTTTTCTTGTCGGCCTCTCGCCAACTCCAAGGAGGGCAGGTGTTCACCGCTCCGGTTGAAACCATCTTGCGCATTCCCCATTTCCGTTGCACTCGTCCAATATGCAGCGCTTGAGCATTCAATGACAGCGGAATCCCGAGCGCTGACGCCTCCGCAGCTCTCTACGTGATCCCGCCATTCGTCGGATCTTTCCCGTCATAGCCCTACCAGCATTCCAAGCGCCCACTGGCAGCTCTTTCTGGGATGTCTCATGACAATTACTCGTGTATGCGCATGGACCTCATTCCAATTTCCAATGGGCAATCCTCCTGATAAGCAAATGTCGTCTCGTATTTTGCTTACGTCCATCAGCGTGACAAAATGCCCGAGGTTGATAGAGTGGAGTAATCCTGCAGGTATAGACCCTTCGGGAGGCTTAAAAGCCTCGAAGGTTTCTTCGCCAGTCCAGCCACTGTGCTCTGTCAACCTTGCCTACTCTTACTAGTGATCCAACATATCTTTGATGATATGCCATGGCTTACGGACGTCTATGATAGTGACGGGGCATTGCGAGATGCCGTCTGACTGATTCTGAATGTCATGGGTTTGCGATCGGACTCTAACAGGCTCTAACCCCGGTGCGCACTGCTGGAGTGCTGATTACGCCTTACCGATATCGTCGTAAGTGGTGCCCCTGAAGTACTCTCTTTTCTCTTCATTTTGGCTGGAGCGCGGAACGTGCTCGTGACCGTCCGCTTTCGGGTGTTGTGGCGTCCTCGACAATTCCTGCCCTGACAGTGACATCACCACATCTGCATAAAGTGCATCTGGAGCAGACGCCATGGCGCAGCTCTGCTCGACGTTCCACTTACCACCTTGCTAGAAGGCACCCTATTTTGGCTTCTGCTCCGTTCTGTGTCATGAGACAATACTGTAGCCTGTAGGTAGCTGCAGGTAGCCGGATTCATGATACTTGTGAGACTTGGCAATGAACGGAACCCACCAGGAGGCCGTTGGGAGGCCCGTACAAGTCTACAAACGTGAACATGATTATGCCGTTCAATTAAGGGTCTTGATGTCTACCTCACCTCGTGTGACAGTCAAGAAGAATCACAAGCAGTTTTAAACTTTTATTTCTCTATCGAAAGATAGCACCAGGCCTGACTTCTACGGAAAGGCTATAGCTTATTGCAAATTTCAAGCTGCGAAGTGAATTCATAATGTCTGGACTCTGGAGCTCCATTGGGTTCTACGACCCACTTTCCAACCGATAAAGAAGAGCCAAGTACAGGATTTCACGAGAGAATCGGGCAGATTTCTCGATCAAGAATATCGTCCGTGTAGTTCTTGACATCCAAACGCAGGATTCGAAAGGACACAGAGGACACAGGATTTCTGCTATAATTGGTTGGTTGATAATTGGTCAGCTATAATTGGTAGTCGCTAGCAGCTGTCCATAAGCACGTTATCCGAAATAAACGCGCGACTGCGCACACCGATTGAAAGAGCAGGTTCGGGAGCAAAGTCCAAATTGTCAGCCACGGCGGGGCTTAGAGGCCGTCGAAGGTCAGCACCACACCATACTTACCACGAGCTTCCAACTTCCAAGATGCAGGATCCTCTCGAAGTCCGGGAACATTATTCGACACAGGATATCTGGTAATCTGGGTATTTAGCACGTTGCGCAGCGATCGATGCTGGGCTGCGTTGACGAGGAAGAGTGGTTCAGGTTGCAGACAGATCTAAAAATAGATCCGCTGACGAGGCCGCCTTCCATAAGGCCACTTCGTGATGACTGGCTTGGATATCGATGCAGGCGTTGTCTGCAAAAATGAGAGAGCCAGGGAAGTCTATAAATTCAACCAAGCACACACGCGTTCGAGAGGGCGTGGATACATAGAGTATATGCAAGAGAATAATGTATGGGGTTTGGCCACTAACACGAAAAGCACTTGACGGTTTTACATGTGGATGGGCTTGCCGTTGGCGGCCATGGCGGCCTCCTTGAATGCTTCGCTCAGCGTAGGCTATAACAAGATCATTAATGAACTCATTACATAGCCATTGAAAAGGAAAAGAACGTACGTGGGCATGTGTCGTCCTCGCTACATCCTCCGAACTTGCTCCGTACTCCAGCGCAAGAACACCCTCAGCAATCATCTCGCCAGCATTAGGACCGATGATGTGCACGCCCAGGATCCTATCCGTCTCCGCCTCCGTCAGGAACTTCACGAAGCCCTCCGTGTCGAGGTTGGTCTTGGCTCGTGAGTTAGCAGCGAAGCTGAATTTGCCGATCTTGTACTTCACACCCTCCGTCTTGAGGTCCTGCTCGGTCTTGCCGACCCAGGCGACCTCAGGGTGCGTGTAGACGACGGAGGGGATAGCAGCGTAATTGACGTGCCCGTGGCCAGTCTTCAGGAACTCGACGGCAGCGATACCTAAGAAAAGCGGTTCATTATAACGGAACAGGGCGAAAGTTCAAAGGTATAGACGAACCTTCTTCCTCAGCCTTGTGAGCCAACATCGGTCCAAATGTTACGTCACCGATGCACTTAATGTTCTTCTGCGATGTCGTGAATTGGTCGTCGATGACGACACGGCCCTTGTTGTCCAGCTCAACACCAGCAGCCTCGATATTCAACCCGTCCGTGTACGGTCGTCTGCCCACAGCAACAAGGACGACATCGGCTTCCAGCGTCTCTGACTTGCCACCCTTGGCGGGCTCAGCCTCCAGATAGACCTTGCCATCCTTCTTCTCTGCTGATAGCACCTTGGTGTTAAGCTTGAACTTCAGGCCTTGCTTGGTGAGCGTCCGTTGGAACTGCTTGCTGCACGATGGTTAGCGAGCGACAAACGGATTCTCCAGCTGATGTGTTACTCACGCAACCTCCTCGTCGATGCCAGCACCTCCGATGGCTCCCAGGAATTCCACAACAGTGACTTCAGCGCCGAGGCGACTCCACACGCTGCCCATTTCCAGACCGATGATACCACCACCAATGACGACCATCTTCTCGGGGACCTTCTGGAGTTCGAGCGCACCCGTCGAGCTGACGATTTGCTCCTCGTCGATCTGGATGGCGCCACCTGGGAAAGGTGCTACCTCGGACCCGGTGGCAATAACGATGTTCTTTGCCTCGATTTCGCTGGGTGAGTCGGACTCAGATATGGGGCTGGATGGAAAGGCGGGTGTTGGAGAGGAAGGACGCGGTGCCCTTGATGTAGTCGACCTTGTTCTGTCGGAACAGGAGCTCGATACCTTTTGTCAGGCCAGTCACGGCGTTCGTCTTGGCTTCGAGCATTTTAGCGAGGTTGAGGTTGACGGTGGGCACTTTGCGAGACTAGTGTGAGGAACAAGGAAGGAATCGGAGAGCTTCAACTCACCTTCAATACCCCGTCGTTCAAAGTCGTGCTTTGCTTGGTGGTAGAGATGCGAGTTGTTGAGCATGGCTTTTGACGGTATGCACCCGACGTTCAGACATGTCCCACCAAGTGAGCCACGCTTCTCGACACAAGCAGTCTATAAACCAGGTGGTAACTAAAAGTCGCTTCCCCAAAAAATTGCAATGACGTACCCGTAACCCGAGCTGGGCGCCTTGATAGCAGCCACGTATCCTCCCGGTCCTACGCATTGTCAGTGTATTTGAAGACAGCAAGCGTACCGTACTGACCTCCTCCAATAACGACGACGTCGTATGGCTCTGCGGCAGTGGCGAGACCGCGTAGACCCGTACTTCTGCTCTTACCCACACGGGTGATGTTCTGGCACCAAAAAAGGTCAATATATCGGCTTGTAGCGCTGATTTACACCACTCACCCGTTGAGCAGCGCGTCTAAGGTGGAGCATTTTGCCCTCAACTAATTCAATAGATGGAGGAAGGGGAGGAGGGAGGGGGAAGGATATGTTAAATAGCAAGGTTAGGTGACCCGCGTTAGCTCTCCTCAACTTGGATCCGATCCGTGGGAATTTCTGCGACCAATGGGAAACCTCGGCCAACCCTGCCATGCCCGAAGCCTCTGACAACGCAAGAAACTCTACCATTCTTCCGTGAAGACCTAGAAAATTTGAGGGAAATATTCATTTAATACGTGTTTTTAATCGACTTGAAAAAGCTTGCCAAAATATCGACCGTGCGTGCGTAGATCTCACTGGTCAGTTCTCTTCAAAGTTCATACCGAAGGATTCGGAAGTCGGCTTTTCTTGCTTTGTGGAAGGGTAAGAGTGGCTTTACTCAGAGCTTGCGCTTCATTTTTTTCTTCTTGGCTGTCTAATTTATTCTTGGTTTCTTCTCCCACAGATGCTCGAAACCCAAATTCAGAGATCTACATCGACTCTCACGGAGAGAGAAAATTCCTCTGCATTTCGACGGCTCCCTATGAGATGGCATGTTTTCCTGGAGAGACCCAAATGAGATCTAACGAATTATCGTACGCATTTCTAATCAAGCAAAGTTCGAAGTGTAGTCATAGCGGCGTTCTGTGAGGACCATATCGTGTTCGGGTTCATCACAGCCCTACTGGCGTCCAACAATTTCGATGTTGGTATTATCTGTGCCTCAAAACTGTGGGTCAAGGTCGAAGATTTCACAATATTGGGTTGTCGATCATTTGTCGGCGAATGATCGGGCATTGTAAGAAATGCGTGCGGTTCACCTTGAACCAATTCGAGATGCATCCCGACACACAGGTAGCCTGTGGGATAAGAGAATGTTCGACACAACGAGTTCGTTTACCGAAAGGCCAAACTCCGCCCTTTCGCTCTGCGGCTTCTCTGAAGGGGAAGGGTACGTTATTGAACAGAGTGATAAATGAAGAAGGAAATAATTTCAGGCTTTACCTTGAGATACTCATGAATCGCCTCAGCTGCCGCGTTTCTGAACTCCAACACCTCTTCCAAGGGTCCTTGCCCTGATGCGATCCCCGAGTGCCCATATTCCCTGGAGTAGAAAGCGCTGTTCAGCCCAAAAGAAATGCATTTACTAAAACATATTTACCACGTTGTCGTCGCCGGCTTCTGGCTGCTCCAGTTGTGCGTTCCGATATCAGAAGTGATGACACTCTGCGAGAGGATGTCGCCCAGTTTGGGGTCTATCCCGGCACTGAGCAATAAGAGCGGCAAGTATCTGACAGCACATTCGTAGGCGTCGTGTTTCATGTTCAGTAAGCTGTTGTCCAAGCTCTCTCGTTTCTCGATATTTTTGACATCTTTTGGGTCCACATTCCAACCTACTATAGATGCGCGTCGGCGATCTTCATCTGTGATGAAGGTCCACGTAGGCCTGACGCGAAATGTACAGATAAGTTATCGACAGACACGAAAGAGTGAGGGTCAAACGCACTCGCACTCGTCGATGTACAGGACCACATGGCAAGCCGCGGCCACGAAGTCAGCCGGGCCCAGAAACTTCTCGATGAAGGGAAGAAACACCATTCGATGCCCGGGGTGCAGTGGCGAGTAGTCAGCAGGGAACGGCACGTCTCGAAGACACAAAGTGGAGTCGTCGACTGAGACGGACGACCTGAAGTCCTCGTCCGACATGGGGGCCATCATGATGTCGACCCAGGTGCATGCGGGACGATCGGCGTATTTATACCGGGAAGAATAAAGCATAAGTCCTGGATTTACCGCAAAGAGCACCAGGAAAATATGGAGAAGAGGACCTGTGGATCGATAGAGTCGAACTTGAGGTCCTATAAACTTCTCGACGGCTTCGCGGCATCTGACCAATAGTGTATCACGGCTTGGCTTTGGCATCTGGAGGGTTGAGGTGGAAGAAATATGAGCATGGAAGATCGTACATATCCACGAGGCGACAGCTTACATTGAAATTTCTGGGACACTGTAGATACTTATGGACAACAAGGGCGAGTGATGTTCCTTCTCGGGCTTCATTTTGTGCTAACGCCGAAACGTTTAAGGCAGCCATATCCTGGCAGAGGGTTTCGTCAGGAATGGCATAACGGCCATAAAAGTCGATGCAATTGACGGCATTATGAAAGACATCCTTATCTGAATCTGAATATCAGTGCAGCCACCATGTAGCGAGAGATGGGACACACCAGTCCCAGAGGTAAATTGTCGTAAGCACATCCTTACGAAATAGCTTCCTTCTCCCTGCAAGTGAATATAGAACTCTCCCGATCGTTCTTCATCCAACAAGAAATCGACGAGCGAGGCGTGGAAGAAGTGAATGTACTGGACCTCATTGTACCCAATAACGGAAGCCAATCTGTTCAGAACTTCTTTAGTAGAGCCGCCTCTCAGTTTCAGGAAGTCGTCCACCATTCGGCACGTCCACTCATACACCTGCGACCCGAGAGGAAATGCGACGAGAGCAAGAATGCGGAGGGCAGGCATCTTGATTCTCAACGAAGACAGAACATGAAGGTATAAAGCATCTAGCTCAGCGAAGGGGAACTCGTGGACATCACCTCGCGGAAATAGTCCCAGAACGACGTCGAGTCGGTCGTCAGGGCGGGTATCGGGCGGAGACACGTATCTCGCGACAGTAGCTGCGTAGATGAACTGCCCTGATGACTTTCGAACGAGGGTATCAAGCTTGCTCCGCCCCGGCCAGTCGACGGGTAAGTACTCTCGGAGAGGGTGGGTCTGTTTCAGCTGGGTAAATGTTCCTTCCAGGAACAAGCGGACATCTTCAGCAGGTTGATACTGGTCGTCTAGCGCTGTTCGAGCCAGAGCATGCTTGAAAGGTTCTGAATTGAAGGTCATCTTCAGGTGCGTCTCTGGACGGCTGGCAATGAGGAACATGACTCGGAACTTGCATAATGCAGGGATGGTGAGGAGGGCGGTCAGGATGCGTTGTTGGGCTGCAGGATTGTTACACTCATCAAGCCCGTCAACAAGAATGAGGTGGGGGTCGCTTTTGAAAGGAACTGGGAGGGAAAGAAAAGCTCTGTTGAGCGGCTCGACAATAAGCAGTTGAAGCTGTGTTTGGATATCTTTGGAGAACAGTGCTGGGTCGTTCTCAACCACCTCCTCGATGAAGGGCCGGGTCTGAGGGAGAGCTTGCACGAGCTGATACGCGATGGTCGACACCAGTCGCTTCTCGTCGTTGCGCAAGAGGGCCGTTCGAGAGAAGAAAAAGCTGGCGAGGAGGATACGCCTTCCGAAGCAAAGCTCCGCGATTTCCTGCATGATCGCCGATTTCCCTGCTCCAGCAGGCCCGTAGAGCCAATGCATGAATGTATCCCGATTGTTCGTAATCCACCCTAGAAGTTCGTTGATCACTGCGACGCGGGTGCCCGGATAACATTTGGGAGGATCGAATCGTTCGCCTGAATTGTGCATGGCCCCGCTGGCAATCATTCCCTGCAATTTCTCTAAGGCTGGGATGAAATACCTGTTAGACGTTGCAGAGAGGCCGAATTAATCATGCGACGCACCTGACTGGGACTTATGCTCAACATGACTGAACGTGCCACCTGTAATGAGAATGTTCTTGCTGCTTGAAAACATGTCTCAACCTGCTCGTCGTCGCCGAGTGCAGAGAGGGCCACTCAGTCGAACAGTTGGGGAAAGGATAGAAGCAAAATGGGTGAGCTTGCAGACCCTAAGGCACAGCCCGGCGGCGTTGAGGAATGTCATAAGGGTGCCTGAAAGCAGTTGTTCAAGACAATATGTCCGAGATAAGTACACCATTATTCAATATTCAAATATTCAATACTCACCTTTTTCAAGATGGCCAATTCATGACAGGATATGCGGCTCGAACCTATCATGGCTGATGAAGTTCAATGATGATGAAGCCGAAGCCAAAGCTTGAAGTTGACCCACTGACTGCCGGGAAAACGGCCCGGTCGTTCCTCCAATGGAGGCGTTCACAAACTCTCCTCTACCAGGAATATTTACTTGGGGAGTGCCAGAGTAATCATACTCTATGTCATTTGCCTTGACAGGTACATCATAATAGTATCAACGAAGTAGCTGCTAAAGGGTGTGTGTTTATCATGGATTTTCTCCATGAGCAAAGTCTTGTACTCTGGAACGTTTTCTTATAGCCCCATGCATGGGCACGCGCATGAGTCTCTATGGGACTTTGTTCTTGATTTACACTATGTAAAAGAGACTTGAAAAACCGTGAGCGGGGGAAAGGGTTACAATTCTCACTTTCCACCTTCGTTCTCGATGACTGTCTGTGCCCAAACCGAACATACATATCGACACATTGACACAGGGGAGCACATTTTCTCATTACTTACTGATGTTGGAAATTCAACATTCAACCTTAACCTCATGACGCAGGAGGGACAAGTCGGGGTTCCATCTGGTTTTGCTTTACTCCCCAGTCGAGACTACATGGTCCGACTCGTCGAGCTCGCCATCGCTATGACCTCCATCGTGCTTGTTGCCTTCACCTTGGCGAACGTCAAGGGCCCAATAGAAACTCTTGCCAGGGTGGCTAACAAGGCGCTCGATGGGCACAAAGATAGCCTTCAAGGAGAGATTGTGCCGGATAGAGGTCTGTTGGGTGCCATGAGTTACTGGTTCCGAGCGAAATCATGCTGTTCAAACCATACCTGCCAGTGCTTGTCCTTGGCATCCTTCCAGCTGGGGTAGCGATTCTCAATCTCGTCATATATCTGGCGGAGAGTGAGGCGTTTGTCCTTGCTACCGAAAATGGCGAGCTTGATCAATGTCGTGACAGCAGGCGCTTTCTTGTCAAAAGGCTCATCTGGGAGGGAGCTAAGGTTCAAGGGGTAAGGGTAGGGGACTTCGAGGGTCTTGCGCAGATATTTTTCGGTCTCCTGATGGGATGGGAGAGGAAGAGCCGCCGTGAAATCTGTCCGAAAAAATATTAGATAAATCACTGTCGCAAGAGGTATTATGATTGAGCGCCAACAAACCAGATGAATCGAAATGGCTCAAAGCTGAAAGGCTGTCCATGGTCGGGAGACCTAAAATATCGGGAGCTGAGTTTCGCCGTTGCAAGTCCTGATCAAAGGCGAGCAAAATTTTGTCGAAATCAAGTCGCCCTTGTTCCTGTAAACGATTGCACAGATCTACAGCGTCCTTGAGATCTCCAAATGATTTTAGGCGTCGGTAGAGGGCGGAGCATAGGCCAAGTAAGGCTTCAAGGCGTGTGTATTCCTCTCCTTGATTTAACCCAAGCGCTCCCTCGTAGTACCAAATGGCTTCGTCCAAGTCGTATCGAAAAGAAAATCGCCTATATCTCTTGAAGAACAAGCCGGCAAGGGCGCACATGATTGCTGGCGTATGTGTGTGTCCCATGGGGAGCGAGTCTAGCACCTTGTGGGCGGTTTGTATGGACTGGCCGAAATGTAACAAGCTCGTATTCCCCCGTTTGTGCTGGGAGATTTCATATAGTGAAAGAAGACGATCGGGGTGTCCTTGGAGGCCGCCGGTTTGCGCGTCGGAGATATCATGCCAAGTCATCAGAGATCTTGATGAGAGATCCATAACCAGCTTATCAAGGAGAGCCTTCCGATTGGAGGGGCGATTGAAGCCGAAAATATAGTCCTCAATCGTGGTCGAGCCGTCCTCAAAGCCGTTCAAAATGTTATTTATGTCCTCAAATTCGTCATCTTCTCCCTGAAAGTAAGCTCATTAGTGAACAGTCCAGGAGCGAAAAAGCAACCGTACCTCGTCAGACCAAACAGCTGGCTCCAAGCAAACGACACCTAATGCAAGGAGCAAGGTCTAAAATATCCGGAGATGGGAAGCTCAGACTCACCATCGTCGTCGACTATAGTACGCATACAGCCTATCTTCTTGATAAATTTCTCTGCCGTGTCATATTCGTTGGGGTGTGCCTGTGATCGTCAAGTGAGATGAATACGTTTCTTCAACAGATTTCCAAAACCCGACAACAAAGAAGCGTACCGAATGAAGCATCCAGTCCCAGTCCCTATCACTCGATATCGCCATCTTCGCATTTGGCACCTGCAAGAGATTGTTGCTAACGGCTATGTTTTCCTACGTTAAGGTTCTCACCTCTTTCAACAATAACTCGTTGAGAAGCTTTGAAGGATGAATATTGCGCTGAGTTGTAGAAGAGTTGAGAATGAACGCAATCGGGGACAAATTAAGTGCCTACCAAACCAGTCGGCATCTCGTTTGTAAGGATGGTGTCTTCTGTTAGCGATATGGTGGATTCAGACCTTTCGCTACCTCCAAAACCTTGGGCAGATACAGATGGCCCGGATGAGGCTGACCCAGATCGTGCGCCGCCTGTTACGTCGGTCCCTGCCGAGTCCGATGACTCTTGAAACCCATCCTGCGCAGAGTCGGAGCTTCCAAAATTACTGTTCTCAAGATCTCGCCACGATTTTTGCCCTATCATTACACTGATGGTGCGCACGAACAAACACTGATTAGACAAAGGCTGTCCTTCTGCGACTTGCAGCTCGGTTCTCTCATTGGTGTCCGGTCCAGTTTTCGAGTCTACCGACCCAGAATGTTCCCAGACGTATACGGGCTGCCCCATTTCTTGATGAACAGTTCGGAAATTGAGGGTGATATCTGAGTGGTGGGACGTGCTCAAAAAAGTGGCCATTCCCCAGGCGCTTGTTTTATCGACGGCGGACACGAGATATAGATCACCATTTCCCACTCCAAGGTGGACAACGCCATTCGCGTAGTTGTACCAGCTCTCGGCATTGGCCTTGATGTATTTTTCGAAGACCGTCAGACATAAAAGTCTCTCATGAAACACAGGTTCTGGCATTGTCAGTATAGCACCGTCTGAAGCGGAGGATATGAAAGTATGACTGTTTTTGCCAAAAATTAGAGTGATCGTTAGTTTGGAGCTGACATGGACAGGGTTAAGGGCATACGATGATGAGTCCCCGGTGTAGGTTGTCCTTGAAATATCTTGACTCGACAGGTAATCCCCGCCTGAAAAGACCTGAATCCTCTGTATTCCCCGTGAGTGAATTGTGGGTTGGAGGGGCTGGAAGTCGTGCGGAACGCCATCAGCATTGATTGGATCGTTGGAGGGAAGCAGGATGTTGAAAAGAAAATGGAAAGAGCCCTCAGTTATGATTCCGACGTCTCCTATCGAAACGCCTTTGGTGCGGTAAGGGATCGGGAATGACACGTCTAAGCGGGGTATCCAGAGAGGGAAACCACGGCCTTTGCGAATAAAATGCCGCTCATAGATGGTACTGCTCGCCTCAATGGGTAGGTTACCCACACTGCGTTCCTACATCTATGTCAGGATATGGCGATAAGAATAGAATCACGAAGGGCTCTTACGTTGAACCAGCTCTCCTGCGCTTGCCTTGTCCCACCGCTAGTCAAGAATGCATCTAATTGTAATCAATTTCTGTTTTGGCTGTAGTGAGGAATATGAGGCAATCTGCTAACCGTTCAGGTTCCTCGATGCCTCGTCTCGAAGCGTTCTCCCTTCAGGCGGATGTCCGGCTAATAGAATCGGTGTAAACAGCCACAGACGTAGAAATAACAAACGTCGTTACGTACAAGGATAATTGTGTATATGGACGACGGGGGCGTTATGTGTCTGTGCATGAAACGTACTTTGTGAGACTTCGACTTGCTGGGAATTGGTCAAGAAACCAGACCTGTCGATGGCGATGATCGTGCATATCAGCGCAAAGACGACGGTCGAGAAGCAATGGCAGGTACTCACAGGGTCGTGCTCTGTGCCTCCTGAGCTCGTGGGGAAAGATAGGGAAGCGTCGAAGTCAACGCCCCAGGATCAAGCGGAAGATAATTGACATTAGCGTGATTTCCCGAGCTAGGGTCCATGTGCTGAAGGAAGTGATTAAATGGTTGTGTTCTGTGAATCCAAGAGGCCGAAAAACAACCGTGAATAATGAAAGTACCTGACGGTCCTGGGTCTACGTCAAAGTGAGGCTCGAGGATTGTTTCGACACAGGCAATTTATGAGGGGCGAAGACATGGCAGTGTTTCTGGAGGCTATGTCGACTTTCGGATATCGGCAGAAGTTATTCCGAACCTAATAATAGACGGTGCAGGACCTTCGAAATATATAATAAGTGCACAGGTGTGGTCGGCGATGCAGGAATTAAGTACCAGCGCACTCGAAAGGGTTCAAGTCAACAACAGGCCGTACCTGCGAAATCTGAATACAGTGATGAGAAGTAAACGCGACCTGGATGCCAGTGAATGCCGTATGTAAGGGTCCGTTGCGCAGTGAGAAGTTGGATTTTGTTTGGCAAACAAGAACCAAAAAAATGGATGTAACAGCTAATTTCATATCGATAGACCCACTTTCAAAATATAGCGTTGACGATTTCTGCTGATGGCGAAGGCCCGGCAACAATCGGCATGCCTGACAACACTCTCTCATTGGCTCATGAAAGGCGGCGAGATCCTTTCCATCACGGCGCGTCCCGGCACCGCCCTTTCTTGGTACTTTTCGTTGCTAGCCGATCATTTGTGCCTAAGCGCTGTATTTTCGAAGTGGGTCTATCAATATGAAATTAGCTGAAAGGTGAGTGCACCCGGTTTCAGCTTCTGTCGCCCATGCCCTCATCTCATCCGCACATCGTGTACCCAGGCGCGGTAATAAACACCTTCAATGGGATATAATTCGGCGGCAGAGAAACGCGGAATACAGAAAACATGAATTCGAAAATCAGAGTGAACGCTTGAACTTTACAAGCCGTTCAAGTAATAATACCAATACGGACAGCGTCTGCTACAATAAACCATACCTCAGCGCATCGACCTCAACGAGCTCATGACATTTTGCACCATAGCCCTATACGCCGGGTGGTCATCCGGAAGTTCCATGGTTGCTTCTAACAGTTGGGCCTCATGAAGACTGCCTTTCAGCGTGGAAGCATCCCACCCAGCCACCTTCTTCATGAATCTTGCCGTGATCGTTCCCCGCCGCTCGACCTCCTCACAGAGCCTCGGGTCATATTCCTCCGCCACTGCTTTGTCGTTCGCAGCCTCAGGCTCGTCTTCCTCCTCTGAGGCCGCTACGTGTAATTTTGCACTCCACCCGGTGATCCCATCCCTCTGTCCAGGCAGGAAGAGGATGAACCAGACATAGCACAAGTACTTCATGTAGAAGCGCGGACCGACTCGAGGGGCGCGACCGTTAACTCGAGCATTGGCTTCGGCAGCGAGCCCGAACTCGCTGATGTCGAGAAGGAGTGTGTAGAGCTGAGGCGGCATGTAGCCGAAGAACTTGGATTCGTTGAACATCTTCGCGAGGTCGTCTATGGTCGCCGGGAGAGGGCGAGTTTTGGTTGTGTCTGGGTCAGAGCGGTCGGTGCCCCAGCTTTCGAGGAAGAACTTCCTGGATGCCTCGGGGACTTTTGCCCAGTCAATGGGGACGGTGGCACAAGAGGCCGGTACAAGGCGGAGAAGGCTTGGATCGCCCATGATATTGTAGTGAAAGGCGTTCGAAGTGGGTAATGTCTCAGAGGCACTCAGCGTTCAAGAAAACGACTGCCGGAGTGCAGACGAAAACGGAGCGGTTAAATAGACTGAACCGCCCAAGACAAGTCATGTGAAGATAAAACACAAATGACTCGCAGTGAGCACCGATAAGCGTAGAATGATGATACGAGGCTCTAGATGTAAGGTAGTATAGGCGGAAGTAAAACACAAGTGAAAAGGATGACGTACCAACGAAGCGCACACGAGACACAGGCTGACTCGCGCATGCGGGAATTTACGAGCGTCGGGCGCGTTTGCCTCTCCAATCCAAAACCAATGGGAGGATGACTTGACTCCTTGGTCTGATTAGGCCTATATACAGATGGAACCGCCTGATACATCTAAGGAGTCAGAAATTTACACCTCAGGGGTGCACACGGAGGAAGGTTTGCTCGTCAGATCGAGACGGCGCAGGCTTTATGGTATTTATTGGACCTGGGACATTTAAGAGGGAGGAGTAGCTGGTTATAGGCGTACGACGTACCGTTTAACTTCACGGAGTTCAAGATACTATTCTAACTCCAGGGAAACATACATCTTAAACAGATTTCCGAGTCAGCGTTCACGAGATTCATTACCAGGATTCTGGGAGTCGGAGCTGGAAACACTTTCCTGCAGTCTCAGTGGTTGAAAGTACTCAGCGGCGGGAGACCCAAAGGCTCAGATAATTTTGTACGCAGTCGTAGAGGACGAGCGATGTCTCCTGTCGGAGTTCGAATAGAAATGGACCCGGGTTGCACCGGACCGAGCCTCTTCCATCAAGCATTGTTCAGGCGGTTTACGCTCCGGCGGAAGAAATGCCCTCACAGTGCACCCATTCTCTGTACTCAGAATTCAAACCCAAGCTTTAAGCCCTAGCTTAAGACCTCAACACTCATTATCAGCACTGACAACTCGCGAACGTCTCCCGGTTCTTCCGAGTCCTCCAGTCACCCTATTCACCCATCTTCGGCGCTTCAAGTTTCAAATTTCAGCAGTCATACTCATGTACTGAAGTGACCGAGATGCGGAAGTTCTCTGTTCCTGGGTGAACCATTCTTTTCTCACTCCGTCATTTTTCGCGATCGCAAACTTGAACGTTTGAATGTTGAACCAGGACCCGGTGACTCATTCATGACTATGCGCCATCTGCACTTGGTTCACGAAAAGTACCCCAACGTTTGAAGGTTTGAACCCTGGCCTCTTTCTCGAACACGTTCAAGTCGGATTCACGGCGATGGTAGCCCGAGGTGTCCGACACTCGTTCCGGCACACAGCCTTTTGCTTCCGAACGCTTTGTGGGTCCACTCATCAATGTTTATTGACACTTTGTTCTCACTATCACTAGAACGAAATTGACGGGGCAGTGTCAGATCTCCTTACTCAATCCTGCACCATCCCACGAATCGACGACGTGAGTGCTACTCCCAACTGACTCTCGAGGAAAGTTCCGTTTGTAAAATAACCAGATCTACCTCAGGATCGCCTCTACTTCGCTGCTTTTCTTAGGGACTTATGCTCGACAACAGCCAGAACGTTCTCGTTACGGGTGGGACATTGACTCATGTTGAACAGCGAGGGACGCCAGGTATGCCTTATCGCCCTATGAAATCAATTTCTTCCCGTTGAGCTCTCGTAGGATTCACGCAGCTCCGCGCTGCGATCGCCGATGGAGCCATGCACGACTCTGGCGAGCGTTTCGATCCGCCCAAATGTTACCCCGGCACCCGAGAGCTTATCCTCAAGCAACTCCTTGACTGGATTATCGCACACGACCCAGGGGAGGCTTTCATGCACTGGGTCCAGGGGACCGCTGGCGGAGGGAAGTCCGCGATTCTCCAGGAGATCGCAGAGATGTGTGCCAAGCAGAAACGGCTCATCGCGAGCTTCTTCTTTTCACGGACGGCCGCGTTGCGGAACGACGAGAAGCGCCTCATTGCCACCATTGCATACCAGCTTGCACAGTCGATACCCGCGACACGACCCTACATCGAGAAGGCAATTGAAAATGATCCGGCTGTCTTATCCAAGTCGCTTGAATCGCAGCTTCTCTCGCTGGTCATCACGCCTCTCGATCAAGCACATTCCGCCGTTGGAGAAGAGTGCGCCGACTGGCCTCGTCTCATCCTTCTTGACGGTCTCGATGAATGCGGTGAAGGGCCAGTTCAGCAGCGCCTTCTAAACTCGCTTGTGACCTGCGTGGCGGAGTGCAAGTTCTCTCTTCTCTTACTTGTTTCGAGTCGCCCAGAAATCCATCTCGTCACGACATTCCGTCAAGCGTCCTTTGAGGGAAAAGTTGTTGGTACCGAATTGGATGGAAACTATCAAGACATTCGGCGATTTCTCGAAGGGACGTTCAAAAATGTCAAAGAGACCCACCCTCTCCGCAAGTACCTCCCCCCTGACTGGCCATCAGCTGCGGCCATGAACAGTCTCATTCTGAAGTCCTCTGGTCACTTTATTTACGCCGCCACCGTTGTGAGATATATCTCCCCTCCGGATTCCCACCCCGCCCAGTGCCTCGATATAGTTCTTCAAATTCAACCTTTGACAGGGCATGGGTCCCCCTTTGCGGAATTAGACGCATTATATTTGCATATTCTGTCGTCGTTGCCTGACGATGAAACCCCACTGCACATCCTCGCCCTTGCAGTATTCCCTATAAATTGGTACTCTGAGCGGACACCCCGATGTTTTGATAGCCAGTTGCGTCTGCGAAAGGGAGTTTCGGAGCAAATCATCCTCAAATTAGCCTCGCTCATCAAGATCGGTTATAATTCTAAGGTTTATGTTGTGCATGCCTCTTTCACTGACTTCTTGTTTGATAAATCCCGGTCACAAAAGTTCTACATCGACCTCGATCGCCACGCTACCTATTTTATGAGAATGAGTTTTCAGCTCTCCTCCGGAGACACCAGTCAGTAACATCATTTTTTTTGAGGATATTGCAAAGGTGCTCATAATCATCATCAGTTGAAGCGGTGTGGAAAAGGGTTAGACTTAACAGTTCCGACGTAGCAGCTTACTGTTTGCGTGCGTTGCCAACTGAGGAGCTCTTCGAGGACATATTGTCGTGTTTCAAGTTCCTGGCTGCCCTACAGGAAAATATGCAGAAGCCTGAGTCAGGTAATCCATCCGCATTAGCCTCCAACTCATGTCTCGTCCGTGTTGTGGAGAAGTATTTACTCTACTTCAGCATCTTTGAGGTGGGAATTGGTCCTCCTCAAGTACACATGCAGACCTCTAATTCCGCTTTTCAGGATCATTGCAGTCCAAATCTAAGTGCAGATATCCGTGAACGCTGTCAAGAATATGTTCAGCAGGTCATCAAGTTTCAAGTTGAACTCTATCGATCATCCGATATGCTTGTTACCCTTCTTGCCCTTTCACTCCTCAAGAAGTGGCTTGGGATGAAAGGCCCGGGAGTGCAGGAACTAATTTCGCCAGATCTCGAGCTTGAGGGCCCAGACTACAAAACCGCCATCCAAATTGATAATTCGTCCCTCCATGTGTCTGGGCTTCCAACATCAGATGCTCTTCCATTCATTCAAAATGCCCTTGGTGGCAGAGACTTTGCCAGGGCGGCAAAAGTGATGACATTGTCTCTTGTTCAGTAAGTTTCGTTCCGTCGCCTCTCTATGACGCTCATTTTTTCGAAGTCCTTTCACAAATAAAGATTACCGCTTTGATCACAACTATGCACTGAAATCCTTGCCTTATTTTCTGGAGAAGGCATCCAATGATCACAAATTGATTACTCTTCTGCAGTCAACCAAGCTCCCGTGAGCGGATTGCATCGATAATTTTATCATGTTGAACCTTAGCCTCGAATGTTTCTAGGTCGTATTCAAAAGGAGAGCATAGCAGTCTTGAGGTAGAGGCAGAAACTGCGATTTGTAGTTATCTTAAGGTAGCTACCCTCTCGTTATCCTCGCTGTTTAAAGGCATCAACATTTATTGCATTTCGCGCATTTATTCCAGAGATTTGAATCCACGGTCAGTGGGAATTCACAACCGCCCTCCCAAGGTGACCTCGGAGAAGCGCCCGAAGCTATGACCACCACCACGGAAGGGGAAAATCAAGGGCGTTCTCAGCTCGCTGGTGGTCCAATCGTGCCTCCTACGAAACAAATTAGTACAGAAAACCAAAACAATGGTAACGAGCTCAATGGAGCTGGAGGGGAAAGTGGGCAGACAGATGCAATTCAGGTCCGACTGCGACGAGTCAGGAGGGCCTGGTGGACTCGGTTGTGGATGGTGCTGCGGAAGAAATTACAGCGCTTTATGGAGTGAACTACCACCCACACATGTACGAATCCGTTTGCGATGCTCAAGTGCAGAGTCATTTCCCTAGGCCTCTCGCAGGAATGCTAATCGAAGAGGCATTTGTTTCCGTGCATTTCGGGAGGCCCCACCACGCCTCCATCTCATAAACGAGTACGGCCAAGGAAGGCTTTTCATATGATGACATGCACGTTCAGAAATTTGAATTCTTGCCCCGTACAAGAAACTACGGGATTCAGACGAGAGACGGCGATATGCGAGCCCCATGAAAGAGGCCGATGTGAGACTCTGAATTGAAAAAGATGCTGACATCGTAACTATGTCAAAGCAGAGACTTGAGCCTCAGGTCACGAAGGTGGACAGTGAGTGGCACGGCACACCCATGATCATGAGCCCCTATTATCGCCCAAGTTCGCCGTCTGGTGTACTTACCACAAAAGCCTCGTGTACACTGCACGGAAATTTCAGCAGGCAGCACATCGCACTTCGAGGAGAGGCGTACATTTCTAGCCGCATCATGCTCGCAGATCACCTTAAATACCAGCAACAAAGTCAAGGTTCGAGCGTCGATAACGAGCGTCGTCATTCATTAGATCGTACAGACGACTGAAGACGGCATATCGCGCTTGCGAGTTTAGACAAAGGTGAGCAATCAAGGAGGTTTGCCAAAGAGTCCGGTGTATGTCCCCAAGACGTTTGAGTATGACTCGCTTCTTCCATGAAAAGCGTGATGAACGAGGCAAGTCAAGAACCATATGAAAAGAGTGGGTCAGCCTCGTGGTGCGACAGAGTTTGCAGGAATGTATTTTGTGATAGGTCAGAGCTCGGATGATTGGGACGGGATGGTGACTTGGATTAGTGGCGAAAAAGACCAGAGAGAGGGGCACAGAGCTGTGTACACACTCGCAGGAGACGGGGAAGAAGGCAAGCGTTGCTCCCGTCGGAGTTCGAATAAGAGAACGGGCAGTTTGAACACCGGCAATACGCGGACCAAATCCTGGCCTTCTCCAACTGGCACCAATTACCCTCAGCCAAGCTCTGCCTGTACTGCGAGAACCCTGCTTCATGTAGCCGATTCGAGTCTGATCTCACTCGATTGTAATGATGGATATCCCATTCGTAAGCTTGTCGCTCTTTGCAGCAACTTCTGCATCCTCATATTCTCCTTTTATCAATAGACAGCTTCCTGCTTTCCGAATCTCTCATGTCTGACACCCTGCCTGTAATTTTTTTGCGCATATATCTACCTAGATGTGGACATCTTGCACCTAGTGTCATCCTTAGAGGTAACTCCTCATGTTATGCCATTCGTAATCATCGACTACCCTCTACAATGTTTATCCAGATGTTCTCATCAATATTCATTGCAAACGTTCAACACTGGCACGGTTGGGTTTAACATCTGTCAGCTGATATCGAGCTCGCTTTTTTCGTCGGGTCACATAGGTGCCTCTTACGCCTGCGAGATGGGGGAAAGAGCTCGATGAGTAGGCGATTGACACCGGAAACGGCACATCGGTAAGTCCAGATATTGTCTCCTCTTCGCCCGTGCTCACTCGACTGCCAAGGCTGATACTCAGTCGCTCAGCGATTTTTCGCGACACTTAGTTCCTTTCTCAAGGCGAACCGCGAAACTATTCAGCATTCAGACAATATGTTACAAGTCCTCAAATGTCGTAAACCCAAGATTAAGGCCTACTTTGCGACTACGATGTAACTTTGCACCTTGCCGGCTCTCAAACCCTCGGTCTTCCGAGCTCATCGTCTATGAAGGCACTTGGATAAAGGTCAACCGATAAGCAATATTTGTACCGTGTCCAAGATTCCCAAGTATGCTCCTCGTGTTCGGGCAAGAAGGGTCTCAGTACGTTATTCTGTACCATCTCATTGGCTTACTCCTCATCCACAATCTCTCAGCGCTATCTCCGCGTTCATCGTACCGCGTTTCAAGTTCAAGATGGATTACTCGCCTGTCTCCCTTGTGTTTTCACCTCCTCTCGTGTGTGCACCTCCCAACGCTACTCCCTCAAATCGTTTCAGTGCATCGCCGTCGTCGTATTGGCATGTTTCTGTGCTATCAAGTGCACCCACAGTCTTTCTCCGCGGCATCGAAAGACTGGAGGTCGATCGTGCGGTCGCTGGTAGCCTGTGGCGGCGCTGGTGACAATCCCGCTATGGTGGATTCCGAAAGAGCTAGAGAGTGATTCGTGACGGTTCTAGGTCGAAGGAGGAGGAATCTGCTTCTGTGCGAGGCCCTACCTATGCTCGTCCTCGAAATTCTCCCCTTTGATCGGGCACAATGTCGGGCATTCCAGTGGAACATTCACCATACGGGCAACTAATGTTCGGCAATTGTCCTGTGAGAACAGGTCGACGTACGTTGTTTTCGTGTCATTTACATGCTCATAGTTTGATGGTTCGTTGTTCGTCTTCTTTGATATAGCTCGCTTTGGTGTATCTCGGAATTGCGGAGGTTGCGCGTCTTCCGCCCGCGGTCGTGCGGGCAATTCTCTTACTTGCCATCACCTCTTATATTTTATCTACGACCGATAGAATAACCCTCACACCGCCGGCTCGGAGGCCCTACGCAGAACCCGGATGAAAGGGCCATAAGATAAGACGACAAGAACCACATTTTTGGCGCCCACAGTTGGCGCCCACACAAGGAAGGGCTTTCGGGCTCTTCCTAGGTGTGTGGAGGGTGACAACTTGAACATATTGACACGCCGACAGCTGTGATGAGATGACGGTTGAAGACGACAGACCAGAAACACGAATTCCGCATGGCAATGTGCTTGTGGGCCTCCGATGACATCACAACTGCGGTATGATCGATGCGCCGAAACTCTCATCAAATGATAACACAGCTCTGGATTCGTATGTGGGTCTGCTCATGCGCACATACTAGCCAAAACTGATATAACAGCAGGTCCGGTGCAAGACTACGTTTTGCCCCCAAGATGCCCTCTCCCCGACTGCCCCTAGAGTTGCTTTACGCTATTATCAGCCATCTTGGTGCAAAGGAAGACTACGCCTCGCTACGTGCATGTGCCTCCACATGCAGAGCACTCGTTCCCCCCGCTCAAGCTCATATTTTCCGCTCCTTGACCTTAAACAAGGAGTCCCGGACCCGACCTTGGCTAGCCAAATTAGAGTCTACACCTCATATTCGGATGTATGTCCAGCATCTACTTTTGGCTGAGTATCACAGGCCTTGGATACAGCACTCCGAGGTGCTGCATCGTACGTTGGGATTTCTGTTCCCATATGTGGTTTCCCTCGATATCCACCATCAGAGACGCAAGCTAGAAAGCACGCGCTTCGATTTTCCTGTGTTGTCCCAGTTAAAGCACGTCGAGGAGATTTCGCTGAGGGAGCTGGATCCGGAAGGTCAGGGAGGTGTCATGCATGGGGATAATTCTCTCCCCACCTTCTTGAACCACTTCCCGAATCTTCAAGCAATCACCTTTGGCGGGTGCTGGGTGCAGGTTGAAAGAGCTGCCAGCGAAAGCGGCATTACCGCCCCTGTATTCCGGTTGGAGAGGCTGTACATCGACTCATGTTACGATGCTTTGGTATTGGACTGGCTCGTCCCGGCTCTGTCGTCGCTGAAAATCCTTCGCCTGGCGTACTGCGGGGGCCAGGATATCTTCAGTGCCGCTGCATCCCCGCGGTTTGATTCACTGGAACATGTAGATGTGAGAGGCTTGAATGAAGCCTCCGATGCAGGTCGGTCGTCCTTTTCCATCTATGATCGCATCGTCACTAACACAGTTATTGGGTAGAGTTGCGGTCACTAGTTGCTGCAGTGAAGCACACCGTCAGTCTACGCTCAATCACCACTATCAACTCTCGATTCAAGTTTGCATCTGAGAATTCCCCAATAATAGAGGTGGTAGTGCAGTTCCTTCTCCTCCTCGGTGCACATAGGTATCTCCAGCACCTCGCCATTGGGTTCTTTGAAGAGGACGACCTTGTACGCCGTAGCCCATGGGATGAGCTGCAAGACCTTCTTCTTGGAGGCCGTTTCCCAGCATTGCAAAGTGTCAAGTTCGTGTTTTGGTCAGGTTCTTCTGAATCTAATCCTGTGACTACTGAGCCTTTCTTTGCCGCCGTCCCTCGACTTGTCCAGAAGAAGATGGTGTCTGCATGTTACTACCGATGACACTGCACCCAGCAATAGTCTCGTTATAACCTATTTCTTTCTCTTCCCATGTTTTTTCCACGTCCACACTAGACGCTCGTTTCTTCGCTCGTACGCTCCTCTCAATACACTCTGAACTTCCCCCTTCCTCCCCAGTCCCGACCTTTATATTTTATTCGTCTCATTGCCTCACATACGATCGTTTTTCTGCCTTCACTGTTCACTATTAACCTTCTCTTCTGAATGAGTGGGTCCGTTGCTGTCGAAAATCTGGGAGTCCAAGATATAGTAGAGGATAATTTCGGCCCAAAGGTCAGCCTTTCTCTCCGCATTTAAATTTGTCAGTCATTTCTAACATGGCAAATAGATTCAGGTCTGTAAATTCGCTCTTCTTTGTCCACCGGCCACAATACGCGAAACTCAAACTCTCAAGTTACTGTTCGACCGGGGTACCATGTCTGCAAGCTCGCCTGGTCGGACCAAATCCCAGCCATCGAGGGCACCGAGGCGCGCCATAGTTGAACGCAGCCCGTCTGCGATCAAGGCCTTCAGCAGCTACAAATCTCGCGCTAGCGGACCGTCCGACGGGCCCCGAGCAGGCACTAGTTACCCAAAAAAAAACTCGTCCTTGACCTCGAAACCCCAGAATCTTTTTATACTCGTCTTCATCAGCAAAGCTACTTTTCCGACATCGCCGCTTGGTGGTGAACCGCATGCCACCTGCTGATTTACTACAACACTGAAGGAGCCTACGACAAGTCGTTTCAAAACAAAAAATCCTCAGTAAACATCGAACACAGCGACAGGCCATCGCTGCGAACATCATTCAATTCCTTTCATCGACCTTTCCCGGACCTCACACCATCTACCCAAGTCTCGCTTGTGAACCTCATCTCTCGGTCAATTCCATCACATCGGCTCAAGGGAGGTCGAGAGGAGTGGGGTGGAGAGTTGACGTGTTAAAGCACTTTCTCAGGCAGTTGTCGGAGACTATGCGATGGCTTTAGAGGCTAGAGAGCACCCTACGTCGTCGTCCCAAGAGACGTCGAGAGGCTCCTGTCGGAGTTTGATGAACATAAAAACAAGCACGGGTGGACACCGGACCGGATTTCCATCCTCCCACCGAACATCGCTCAAGGCAGCCCGCCTTGTCGCAATCCCTTCATCCTGTCCCTTCTCCCCCACTCTCCCTATTCCTAGATGACTAGTGAAGCAAGAAGAAAGCTGAAGCCGAAAATTCGTTATCGCCCCGACATCTTTGCAATCTCAACTTGGCTGTGGTTGTATGCTCGCTGCTCTTCCAGCCTTTCATTGTCAACGTAGCTCGCTACCGCGAGTGTACTCCACTGGAATATCGGGTCGCTGGGTAAGAATTCGCTCTTAGGTGTGTTTTTTTGCCGTGCTCTGATGACTCTCGCTCACTCACCCTTCCTCTAGATCGTGTTCTGCAAAATGTACCGGGGGCCGTTACCGTATATCTTGCTCAATGCCACTGCTCGACGTCAACCTTAACTCAACCTCGTTTACAACCGTGATGTTGACTCAGAGCAACGTTTGGCCGGACGGCGATTTCTCAACGTTCGATTATCGTCTCTCAACTTGGTGCATCGGAGGCATCCTCAACACCCAGAGCGTCACCCGTACCAAACTAGCTCTCTTCTCTGGTTCGCTTTTTGCGCTATCGGGCCTGACCACCCCACCAACCGAATCTCAAACGATCCTGCCTCCTCCGATCGTCCCGCTTCCCCTACACAACGCCTCTTTCCCATGCATTCTGAGGCATAACTTCGCGAAGACTTCACCACAAAAGCATGGCGGCTGGACTGCGGAGGTCTAAGCAGGGTGTGGATGAAGTCTTCATGGCCAGACGTTTAGTTATGCCGTCTATGGTAACGTCACGAAGAGCCAAAGAGTTTTCCTCCGTATCGTTTTTTTTTCGTCTTCTGCACCGAGCCTGACGCTGACATCTCGCAGTGTGTAGAGTGAACTTTCTCGGGTCATTATGAAGAGAGAAGCATGTCGATAGTTCCAAAATTCTCCGTCTTCGATCGCAGCCCAATCCCTTAGTCTTTTCTCGCCGAATCATCGTCTATCGGCAGCTGGCAACTTCACCGTGCCTACCCCACTTGTTCGGACCTCCACGTTCACATCTTCTCATTGCCCACAATACTCATCGTTGCCGCATCCATCAACGCCATACCTACTTCTCATCAAAATATCCAACTTCGCTTTGTGAGACGTTTTCCAGGTCTCCTACAACAACAAATTTCGTGTTGGAGATCGTACCGTCGATTTTCTGCAAGATTGTACTGGCTCTCCAACGAAGATCGCAACGAAAGTCATCCTCGGCCCGGGGATGTTCTAACCCCATATATTTTTCTCACTACGAGTCTGGACCACCGACATGGTTCGTAAAGGGCCTCTTCTTCTCGAGCAAAAGAACGGAACGACTTACATGCACAACGCTCAACTCGACAGACTTCCTTGGTCGCTACGCATTACTCTACCCTATCCTCACGTCAAGCCCATCATCTCGGACCCGCTCTCTCGATTTCAACCCGTCTTTTGTCTGAAATTCTATCAAACTTGATCCGACGCATCTCAACCTCGACACTGAGTCGCCAATCCCTCACTATTTCCCTGCTCTTCTATGCATCCGATGTCCCGATGACGTCAGTATGCTCGTATCCCCCCCGGCATGTCAGGCCATGGTCCTACGCTCTTTGTCCTGCTGATCAATGCGACCCGCTACCGCGAGTATATTCTATGGGAGGATCGGATCGTTGGGCGAGGATTCTGCTCATAGGCGTGTTCTTTCGCCCTGTTTTCATCACTCTCGCTCAGCTTTTGCCCTTCTTCTAGTGTGCCACGCGATCCTCGAGCTCATCGTTCATTTTCGACATCATTCCGCACCACTACTCGACCTCAAGCTGGAAGGCCTCAACCTTCAGCCTTGCTTGCAACCGGACGTTAGCTGAGGGTGGCGGTTCCTCAGCGTTCGCATATGGTCACTCTCAATGTGGAACTTCTACTATACACCGATCCGCATACGCACCGGACGACCCTCAAGACCCAGAGCGTCGTCTGCACCTAGCACCTCCGGCCGTAAGCTTCTCGCCTTGGTCAACAGCGTGTGCTATGGTCGTATCTCCTCATACTCAACACGTGGCGAATCGAAGAACCCAGTGGGAGTTTCCGCGAGGTCTAAGTGTCGCGTAGGGGCGATAAGAGAGATCAGGCAAGGACTGGCAACGTGTACTTAACTTGGATCAATCAAGTCGCGTCTTCCACGGCGCTATGTATTCGATACTTGAATCAGACAGAAGGACATTGCCAATTGCGTCACAAGTCTTTTGCTACCGAAGGTTTTGTGGGTCCATTCATCAACATGGTTTGACACTTTGTTCCCACCACGAGAAGAACATTGGCGAGGCAGTGCTCTCCTCGACTAATGTCCTTTTCCTCTTCCCGAATCCTCCACGACCGCAAGAAACGAGGACGTGAGTAACGCACCTCTCCTGCAGCGTTCTGATCATCTAACATTCGATTCTCCTAGATTCAGACAGCACCATCATTTGCGCTGATCATCCAGAGATATGCTCGACAACAGTCAGAACGTTCTCGTTACAGGTGGGACGTTCACTCACGTCGAACAGCGTGGCACACCAGGTACGCTCTGGCGCACTGTAACTGTAGAACTTAGTATCATTTCATCGAGCTCTTCTAGCATTCCTTCAACTACGTGCTGCGATCGCCGATGGCGCCATGCATAACTCCGGCGAGCGGTTCAATCCGCCCAAGTGTTATCCCGGCACCCGACAACTCATCCTGAAGCAACTCCTCGACTGGATCCTCGAGCACGATCGAGAGGCGTTCATGCGCTGGCTTCATGGGCCCGCAGGTGCTGGGAAGTCAGCGATCCTTCAAGAGATCGCGGAGATGTGTGCCGAACAGTATCTCCTCATCGCGAGCTTTTTCTTCTCGCGGACGGCCGCCCTGCGGAATGACGAGAAGCGGCTGGCTGCTACCATTCCTACCAACTCGCGCAATCGATACCCCAAACCCGACCCCACATCGAAGCGGCAATTGAACATGATCCAGCGATCTTCTCTAAATCTCTCCAATCCCAACTTCTCTCCTTGATCGTTGTGCTCTCAACCAAGCTTGTGCAGAAGCGAAAGAGGAGTGCTCCCGCTGGCCGCACCTCATCCTCATCGACGGCGTCGACGAATGTGGGACCGATATGTCGCAGCAACATCTTATCACCGCCTTGAAGTCCTCAGCGACGGCTTGCCATTTTCCCATCACTTTCCTCATCTCCAGTCGACCTGAAGTTCACCTCGTCGTGACGTTCAATCAAGATGACGTCAAGAAAGCTGTTGTCTCAACCGGATTAGACCATTCTTATTCTCCGCAAGACGATATACGGCTGTTTCTTGAGGGAACATTTGCTGACATCAAACAAAAACATCCGCTTCGCGGATACCTGCCTCCGGACTGGCCCTCATCCGAGGCGGTGAACACCCTCGTTCGGAAATCCTCTGGGCAATTCATTTATGCTGCGACAGTAGCAAGATACGTCTCCCCTCCGGACGTCCACCCTATTGAGCGCCTCGATATCGTCCTCGGGGTTACACCTTCAATCGGCCATGAATCCCCCTTTGCAGAGCTCGACGCCCTTTATTTCCATATACTTTCGTCCCTGCCCAACTCGAATAAAGCAGCTGCAATGCGTATTATCGCCCTTCTCGTTTATCCCAAAAGACGGGAATACTGGACTGCTGAGAAGTTTGACTCGTTCTTAGAGCTGCGAAGCGGGTCTTCACAACAAATATTAGGCAGATTGGCTTCAATCGTTGATTCCGGGTCTCATATTCGCATTCTCCACGCCTCAATTGCCGATTTTTTATTCGATGCGGCCCGCTCGTTGAAATTCTTTATTGACCTACCTACCCAATCCACTCAATTTTGCCGATTGTGCCTGCGGCATTTTGTTTCTGGAACCGGTGCGTAGTGATCTTGGTTGGCGAATATTTTTTGGCTGACTCAGAACCGGTGAATGTGTGTAGACTACTCCCCCTTCAGGCACGCCTTAGATAACATCGCACGATATTGTCAGAACGCAGCAATGTCTGAGGAACTGTGGAACGAGCTTGTGAATTTGGACCTTCCAGCAATGGCTCGAGCATGCCTGAAGTTTGAAAGCCCCAGACAGACAACTTTATTATTTGACAGAAGGGAAGGTCATCTCCGGCGGGTTATACGTCAGTATCTACACTGCTCAAGCATAATCCAGGTAATCATATACTTTCTGTCTCAAGTATATCAAGTTGATTCTCGATTTCAGGTTCGCTTCCCCGATCAAGGGAGCCTTGTCTACAGCAAATGTTGCCAGGCTGTTTGTGATTTTGTTAAAGCTGAGATCACCCTCCATTATCGTTCGACTAGTCCACTACTGGCAACACTCTTGGTTCTTTATGCTCTGGATCCCATCCCGGTTCTTGGACACAGCAAAATTCAAATAGATGCCCAGCTGCATGGACAATCCCACTCGGTGAACTTTGTTGATTTTCTCCTTGTGCCTACTCAGCACCATGAATTTGAATCCCTCCTGGAGATTGATGATTCCTCATTACAATTGTATGTTGCACCTGAACCACCCATCCCCATCAGAAGGAATTTATACCGCGAAGATGTCTACTCTCCATTTCTCTTGGATTTACTCACAGGAGAAGATGTTCTGAAGGCCATGAAACATTTGGTCGCCCATATCCATTTACCACGGCACGTTCTTAGAACCCTTTCCCTATTAAAGACCATCCTGATTCTCCTCACAGGACCTCTATCACAGCAGAAGACAGATGCCGCTACTCCTTACTTTTCGGGCCGAACTATGAGAGAAGTTTCAAGCCCAGCTACGAGATCACCGAAAAAGACGAAGTCATCATGACATTGAAGCAAGAGGCATATGCAGCAGCTTTGACTTACTTACTTGTTCTTCTCCCAGATACCCGAGCTGATCCTGAATTAAGCGATCTCCTGCGGTCTGCTGACATCCAGTCAGTGAATCGAGCAGATGAATTCAGTGGTTTTTCATGCTGACGTTCGACCTCGTGTTTTGCCAGGTGGGAGAGCCGGGATCCTGCAACCCTCAGGCCAAGGGTGGAGGCTGCAATTGACAATTATCTACTAGTACGTGTTGCTCCTACAAAAGATGTAACGCCTAGACAAGCGTGCTTACTTCTTCTTTTGCCCTTTAGAGATCTGAGTCGATGGTATGTTTCCATACCTCGATGTCGATGGCGGCTTAGACCTGAGAATAGAATCCGGGACAGATCGGCGGTGCAAACAACAGTCAAAGTAGTGAACAATTTGATAGTACACCGTGGCGCCTCAGAACCGAGGCCCAGCAGGTGCTGTCACCTTCCAGGGAGTTCTCAGACTTTCCAGTGAGTAAGGTATGAATGTAATTGTCTTATTCTGACGCATTATGGTCCGATTGTTAATAGGTATTTCATCCAGGGGTGTTTCAACGCCCTTTTCGTACTAGTTTACCTCATAGAGAGCCCGAAGGTGACCCGGAGGGAGAGAAGGAACCGAATTCATGCACGAGTGGTGAGAATGGGAAGGCTGGGAGTCACGACGGCATAGGCAACACTGCAATACCTCAAGACGTTCAGCCCCTTCTAGAAGAAGACCGGGAAGAGGTTCATACCGATGATCCAGAACCACAGTCATTCAAGGCGTCCGTGAAGGCATGGTTAAAAACGCATTTGAAGAAGTTCCAACGTCGCCTGCCAGGATTGCGCCCTGTCGAACGAGGTGTATGTTAGGTATCTCTATTCTACCATTGTTCTAATATGAAATATTGCTCGAGCAGCTGTCCCACATGGTGGTCAAACTGTGGGTGTATATCACGCTAGGAGCATGCGCTACGATTCTCGAGTCAGATTTGTGGTTGAGTGCTGGCATATACAATGTCAACGCGAGCTTCGCGTTCTCAAAATCTACCAGGACGACATTTGTATGCTGGTGAATCGAGCTGAATGGGCATCTTGTCCACGGCACTCTTCTGTCTACTTTTGACACGACACGACACTTTCTCAAACCGTTATGCGTCCAGCTCTCGCGGGTCTGCCCAACTATTGCTGGGACAAGAAAGGACTTAGCTTAGCTCTCAGCTCATAGGTGTCTCTTTCGCTGAGCTTTGGTGTCCTCGCTCATTTTCTCCTTCTAGGTCGTGTCGTGCGTGTTGGAATTCTGCATTTCACAATGCGGTGTCGAGCGCATCACAGGAGCGGTGCGCTGTCGCCGCGAGAATGCAGGCAAGTAATTATTTGCATTTTATTCTTTCCGGGTGCTACGGACAAGCGCCACAAGTATTTACATTCTACCTACGTTGTATTTAAGTAGTGGAAAATGGAATTGAACCCTCGCGCGATTGCGAGGGTCCCTGTTCTCACCCGAGTAGACGACGCGGACACGTCTATTTTAACAGTGCGGTCCCTGTGCCTATATTTCATCACTAAACTCGCCAACGCTAGTACTCGATGTCAAGGTGCAAGCTTCAGCATCGCTCATGATCATAGCGTTAGCTCTGCGAACGTTCACGAGTCAATTTTCGACGAGGCCTCCTCCTCGACTGTTCACATAGCCCATGCTCAACGGCCACTGTCCAGATGGATATCGTGACCGCCCCGCCACTCAGAGCATCGCCTACACCCTACACCTGCGCTCGCTAGCACTTTTCTGCGCTATCGACCCTGGTCACCTCCCCCAGATACTTGCCCGGAACGATTCTGCCACCCCGTCACCTCACTCGGGTCGCAGGGCCAGCTCCGATTTTGCACGCCTTTGCTATGGAGGATCTCTTTTCGAGACAACATCGAGCGCTGTGAAGGGTAGCTGAGGGAAAAGGCGTTGGTATAGGTGAGCAGCATAAAAAAACTAAGACATATCAATGTGTCGCATCCAACTTTCAATCGCTGTGCATCGACCTCCGGCGATCGCCCGTCGAGCTAGCGCTGGGCACGATCTCGAGATCTATAGCGGTCAAGCTCAAAGAAGCATCGTTGAATTCTGTATTACATAAGTAGCGGGAAAATATGAAAGGCGCTTCGAGAGGAGCGAGGACATACATACAATGAGGATCAAGGAAGCTTCCAAATCGAAGCGGTGCCACCGATTGTGTAGGGAGAGGATGAGAGTACGGAGGGTCAAGTTGGAGTTTGACGCGAAGGTGAATAGCGAGCGGTGCTGCGTGAATATGAGCCCTTCTTACCAGCCAGACGCTCCATGTGGCGCACTTACCATGAATCTTCACGTATATGCGTCGCTTTTGCTCAGGAATCCTCAGCAAGCACCACGCCATGCTTCAATCAGGGGCGCATAGGTATAGCTTGCTATCAGCGTCATTCAAACAGATCATCCGAGCGGCGTCATCACACATTGCGCCATGAAGGCGGGAAGGCCCAACGCCGATCATGTAGGAGAACTCCAGGAATATCGTCTGCGGAATTGCGACCGCATTAGCTGAGCGAGTGGCGCATGGAGAATTGATCATGTTTATGGTCTCAGAGGTTTACTGGCCCTACGAGCGGAAAAAAGGAAGAAAGGACATATTATGCTCGCGAGCTTTCAAGTTGATGTAGGAAGTCCAAGAAGTTTCCCGAAGAGAGCGGCGTATGGCCTCGAAGAGTTCAAGATGCCCCCGTGAAGCGCGAGGGGGAGAGCACGAGTGCTAACACCGCTACGCTACTAGAGGCCGAACATCTCGCCTCAACACGCGGGATGGTTGCTTCTGGTTCGAACCCCAGTGCGAATATTCATGTTTGGAAGATAGAACCGCCCATCTTCGGTTCTCGTTTCAAACGGGTGCCGTTCATCATCGAACCGTCCAATCCTGTTGATCTTTTAGCAAATGGTTAGATCGATGAGTCCGAAGACGGCAACAATGACAGAAGAGAAGGTTCCAGAGTCAGAGTCTTCGGGAGGGGCTCGTGAGGGGTACGTTAGACGCGGCCAACGCGACTGAGGTCGTAGGTTGCGACTTCGAGTGGGGAGAGGCGGAGGGCGGATCGCAAGGATCACGACGAACCCGAACGAGGCGTCAAGGCGACCCGCTGTATGTTTGAAGAAGCGGCCGCGGAAGAGCGAGGCCAAAGAAAGGAGTCTTCGATGGGAGAGCGTCGGCGTGAATTATATCCGGGGGTCTGAGCCAACGTCTACATCGCCAACTCCCAGCAGACGACACAACATTGTGTTTCAACGAAGGGGTATTATCTAGCGCATTCGAGGCTTCGGGCAGGAAGGTCACCTTAGATAATCATACGAGTGACAAAGGAGAAGCCGTCAACCAGTGCCGTCATTCATTGGGTCGTCGACTTACTCATGGCCACGAAAAGTAACCACGGTTACATAATCCGGACCGTCTCGCCACG
>JANKHO010000195.1:0-33723 GCA_027627235.1 Agrocybe chaxingu | reverse complement strand
GCCACTTGGAAACACCTCTGGGTTGGCGCAGCGAGCGCCAGTCAGACGCTCCGGCACGGACCGGCGGATGTGCTAGGTAGGCTGAAGAGCATGATGATCGTGTTGAAGAGGGAGATAATGCTAGCGGAGGGAATTAGCCTCGGGTGCACGCTGGCGGCGCTCGAGTCAATCACAACACTAAGGGAGGAGATCGTATCGGGGTTGATTGGGCATTTCCAGGCCTGCTAGCGGGAGGAACCCTTGGTACTGGAGGTGAGGAGTCGGTGTGGTTAGAGGCAGGCTTTTAATTCATTTATTGTATCGGTTCGTCCTGCATCTCGTTTTTAATCAGAGTTTAGGTGTTGACACGCCGTCCCAGTTCATTTGGACCAATATTTATCCCGAAGAAGCCGATAGGGCTCTCCTGTTCGAACGGACTTGTATGCTGCGCATGCTGGAGGCAGTTCACAACAGCGGTGTACCCTTCCCTTAGATACTGCGGACACCTTCGGGCCCTACGAAAGACGCTTCTCGATATTCGGATGTGTAAAGGTTCTCTTGGCCTCTCCGCGTTAGAATGCGTGAACTGTGCAAACTCAGTGAATCTCCGCGCTTCCAGCCAGCGGCCGTCATCCGGAATGCGGCTGTGCGCCAGGTCAACCCGGAACGTTCTCCCAGCTGGATTCACACATCCCAGGTCATGAAACCGAAGGCGGCGGGCTACAACGTAGTTGTTGCCCTACAATGTGCCTTGGCGCATCCGCAGGCCCCGCCGCAGACGATACCATTTCTCCCTCCCCGCATATATCAACCAGAACAAAGGCTCTAATCGTCAAAGATTATCCCGTACTTATATTGCTGCACCTCATTATCCGACCCATGAGCAGCAAGAGACCAACCGTCGACCAACCTCGTGCCTCGATTGAGATGAGTTAGTTTGCTTTTCTCTCGTTAATCGCAGCTCAAAACTGATGAGCTTGATGGTAGAGGTCATTAATGCCTCGGAACGGGCCCCAGGAGCCGGGGAAGACCAAGATGAACAGCACAAGGCTGCCCGTCTTCGCGGCGGAGGAGGAATGTGCAAGGCGAGTCCTGTCAATAATGAACAATACCCATCCTGAGACTGTTTTGCGGTGGCGTAGAGCTGCTTTCTTTGCTGTGCGGCAGGTTTCATGTGTTGCGGCAAGTCGCTTCCATTTTGAATTCGTGAGTACAAACTAATTCCTTATCCACCCTTAGCATGCTGCGAGGTCAGTTTTATGCTTGATGTCGATCGAATTCAAATAATGGAACGCGCTCGCAGAGCTGGTGCGAATGTGTCGCTGATTGCGTCTGTGAGCGATGCATAGACTCGTTACAGCAGTAACTCATCTTGATCTCAGGTTGCCCTTGCGAACTTTGCTGTTGAATGTTTGTCTGTACCTACCCTTGAATCGACTTCATGGTGTTCCGCCGTTCGACGCCTTTTCTCACTTACGACAATGACGATTCTCAAGGTTGTGGCTCCTGACATCATAATGGTGAGATGATAGCACTAATTGAGTGTCGTTCCCTTCGCATCGGCGGCGTTGGCTGTCCGAGGACACTGGAATCTGGACAGCATTTTAATGCCTGATTTCCGTTGATCGTGGGTACTCATCCAGGTGTACCAGAAGTCGAAGTTCCCGCGTCGCCCTGCTGGACGATGTGTCCCTTACAAAACGTTGGGAAGGGTCGTACGAACTGTATTGATCCACCGTCCATGCGGTCTTCCAACGTCCGCGGATCCTCGAACCTGCAGCACGCAGCTCGTCTCGAATGGAAATGTCCCTACTACATCCTCAACGTCATGGCCATGGTCATCGGTGGTTTTTGCACATTTCTCTCTCTCCCTCTTGCCCAAAATACTTACAGGAAGAGGCTCGTCTTTGCCTTTCACCTGTCAAACATGCAGCGTCATCGCACCGCCCATGCCCTAAAAAAAACGCAACAGCAAGCGGTTGCGATAAGTCAAATTCCGAAAATAGATTTTCTAAGAATAGACACAAGGACGTTGGTGTGGGATTCGGCGGCGGAGAGGAGTATAAAAGCTGGTAGGGTTTTACTCACACCTTTACTCGCCCCACGTCCGTTCCACACCACGTCCCATACTTTCTCCCGTACCCTTAGGTTCTTCCCTCCCTATGTCGGCTCCTTCGAACAAGGCTACCACCAACCAGCCCCAAGCTGGAACCGAGATGAGTGCGTGTGGAATCCCTTTTCCACCACGACGAGGGCTGAATTTTGTCGTTGCTTGTAGAGGTCATGAGTGTTGCTGAGTCAGGAGGTCAAGGTTCTCAACAAGGGCCCCACTGCGAACATCAACAAAAGGCATCTCGTCTCCGTGGAGGAGGAGCAGGCAAGGTATGTAATCGTCCGTTGTTTGCTCTTTACACCACTCCATCTCCCATGTCATGCACGTCAGCTTAGGGTACCTGGTACCCCATGAGGCATTGTGCAACTCCCCACTTCCAATCCGTGAATATGAACTAGGACTAATTATTCGAGCAACAGGATTGTTTCCTTGGGCTCGTCGGGTGCTTCTTATGCTTTGGTTAGTCGCTATGTTTCATCTCTATTCATACGCTGTTTGACAGTCATTCATGACAGAGTGCTGCGAGGTATTTTAGTCGGATATTTAGAAGATTGTCTACTGATCTTTTCTAGGGATGCTGCGACTGCATCGCCGACATCGTCTGTGAGTGCATCTGCCGCATCCATGCCGATATTATTCTTACCCACCCGAATATAATTAGGCTGCCCATGCGAGATGTGCTGCTAAATTTGTCTTACGACGCTCGAAATTTGCCGTAGACACGTCCTCCATTGTACTATACTATTATTGCTTGCGTAAAGCGTTATGATCTCTGACATTTGAATCCAAGTCATCATGGACTGAAAATAAATGGAAACGAAATTGAAGGGTATGCGCGCCCTTAGTAAAATGAGGGGCTACAAAGACATGCCTTAACGGTAGTAGGTAGAAGTCTACTCCAATCTCACGAATTGCCTCACGGCGCAAAATATCTGCATTATCCTGATAACCAGGACGAGGGTAATACCTACCGCACCCATGACAGAAGACCTGTCAAACCAAACCCATATCATGAGGCCGAGGAGAAGCAAAGCACCGACCTGAACGACGTGATTCAATACCACTGCTTTAGCAGCGTACAGTAACGAAGACTCACCACGCCATGAAAACGAGCGGAAACGCCACGCCCACCCAGAACATGAGCGCTTGGAACGTGGCCGGGTGTTCGGATGCCTATCCCGATCATTCGACGGTACACGAGGCGGGCGCCTAATTGAGTGAAAACGTACCTCTTTCTAGTTTTGCGCCATATGGTCACCGGTCAGCATGTCCCTCGCGTAGACCGAGCTCAGGAAAAGGGCCTTTGCGGAAAAAAATGACCGAGAGAAGCGAAAGTGTTCGCAGCCCTAGCAGCACGTCGCTGATGCTCCCAACGGCGACGAGACCAAATGCTGCTCTGTGGAATGAAGTGTTTATCATGTTAGCTCCATGAGAATGAAAAGGTGATGCCATACTATGAGGATAACAGCCCCTAGTCGTACAAGGTCACCAAAATGGCAAATCTTCATTGTATTCTCAGCCCCAAAGCCGGTGTTCCCAATTGTAAAGCCTAGGCACAGGCATGAGTGGTACAAGTTGCGCTCCATCCCCTATGGTTTCGAGCTCAACAACTTATAAATCCTTTGTTACGAAGCAACATCCGCAATAATATGCGTAGTGGAGATAAAACGTCGACACTTTGAGGAAGAAGATGAAGAGGCACAAAAGGATTCCTCAAATGTTGAATCTCTTGCTGAAAATGCGGTCAAGCACGTTCCTTTAGAAAGAAATTTAGCACATCTCGGGGACGCTACTCGAAATGAATCCCACTTGCGACACCAGTGGTAGCCTCTGAGCACTGACGAATTTGCGGGTTGGCTTCGAACCAAGCAATCTTTGCAGCCTCAATTTTCTCATCCCTTGGGATAAAAGCTGCAGCGAGATCAGGGGGAAGCTCCAAGCCTTCATCTAGGGGAAATCAGACACCAGCTCAGTAGAGGAGACAGGGGGCTGACCTTCAAAAATCTTGACAAGCAGCTTTGGGCCATCCTCTAACCCTGCTAACTCTGACACATCATCCCCATTACCTCCGTCTCCTGACATGACATCCTCCACATCATCATCCTGTTCCTCCATAGTTGCATCATCAGGTTCCCCAGCACGGCGGCGACAGGTGGTGCCACCGCCCTTCAAGGCTACCTTAGTTTGCCTGGGATGAGGAAGTTCATTCGCAGTCTTCTCACGTAAGGTGGAGAAGATTGCTATAGCAAATCGGATGAAGAGAAGGTAAGGGTCAACACGTTCTGGAAAGCTGGCTTTTCTGAAATGATACTGGGTCGAATATAGGTCGGCAAGTTTCCCAATGAAATACAACACAAAAGATCCATTGAAGGGAATGAAGAAAAATGTGTGCTTGTCCCACCTCCTGTGGATATCAGCTCTTAAAGTGATAAAGTTGCGAATGTCGTGTACAACATTGTCACCACTCAGCCTGGTCGGATAGCTACCGGGGTGACGCAGTTGGTCTGAAACTTGACGAGCAGTGTACTGGGCCGCGTGAGTAATAAACACATCCAAGTTGATGTAGCATACATACCCAAAGAGCATTCTCCACGGGGATAATGTGGGCACCTTCGATGGGCCACAAATACCCTGAAAGTAGACACTGCCCGTCCAGGCCCTTCGCGGCACTACTCACAGCACTTCGGCTGGAGGCATCGACGTTGGTCCATCGGGTGTCTGGCAACAGCAAACTCTGCTCCTTTGGACATTGGGGAGAAAACCAATGGTCGGGTACATCACAGCGAGGAGGTGGAACCCAGATGTCGAAGGAGGCGAAAAGCGGGTAATTCAAGCTCGGATCGTGGTCGACGACATAGAAGTATTGGCCTGGCTCAAGAAAAGATGATGGAACGGGTGTTTGCCCTTCTCGGTCGCGAAAGAGATGGCCATTGCCGTTGTAATTTCCCGTGACAATGGCACACGCGTCGAGAACGGTAGTCGTTGGAATGCATGGCTTGTCGCTGTAGTTGCCGTCTGACATTGGGCAGCAGCGGACGGGAATGCGCAGCAATGGTCTGAAGAGGAAAGGATGGACGGCAACGACTTGGCCAACGGTTTCATTTGCGACAGGCTTGGGGGGCAAATCTAACGAAGTCACGATAGGCTCGGTCGCCATTGTGTGGAGAGTTGGAGTTGTGGAGAGAGAAGGGAGTTGCCTGAAGCTTACATAATGTTGCCGAGGAAAGTCCTGCTGCTGTTGCGGTCCCCGGGCCGCTATCCTGCCCATCGTCTCGCCCTCACCCCCGTCGTAATGGCATCACCGTCTTCATACGGCTGTATCGCCCTCGCCTCGCCAACACTCGCCTTCTTGTGCTTCTCAACCACTCATCATGGGCTGGAGACGGTGGGGTGCTCTACGAGCGAGCCACGCCGCTTGCGTCCTCACCGGCTCATCGACGCCCCCCACCCCGCGCACGTCACATGTCGCGGCCACACCTCTTACCCTAGAAACCTCGCTCATCCGACTTGCTTTGTTTGCGTTGATAATAATATATGTATTCTACTAAGTCGTATCCTTTGTAACTGCTCGATAATGTCATTCACAGTTTCTCCGTGGCATCGCTTGAGCATGAAATTCTTAGAAAACCTGGCTGCGTCCCTCGCCAAACAACAAACAAAGGAGGGGCGGGCAGACAATTGTTTCTCTCATTGATTGACCATCGTCTGCATCGCTGCTGACAGTATCCTTGAGTACGAGGCGAAAAAGCCGAGAGCACATCTTCCGTTCGTCATTTTTCCGGCTGGCGTCTGATCTCTGTTATCTTATCTTCCCTAAAGCAACCGATTCGGTTGAATTAGCGCTCGGCCGCCAATGTTCCAACGTCTTTCCTCTCGCTCTCAATGTACCTCGTTCACTCCTTGACGTCTGACCTTCATGGACGAATTATTTTGTTATGTCGCTCAATATGCGTCATGAGAACTCGTGGCGCATCCGAGACAGGAATACCCTCTGGAACTGTCTTACACCTTTCTTTGACCTCGCTCCCACCCAAACTATCTTCAACGTTATGTCTTCTGTACAGCAAGCCGGAGATTTGAAACTAGGGGAGGCTCCCCGAGATTTAAAGGATGAGGCTTGTCGTCCTGGTGTGTACCCACTTCTTCTCCTGTTAGTTTTATGTACTCAACGGGATGTGCAACGTGTCAGATATGCCAACGGACACAACCCAACCCCACACCCACCAATTTGTGTGCTCAACTCAACATCGCCACCACGATGTAGTCAACCCAATGACGGGACAGCCGTATGGTGTCCCAACAGCTCCGGGTTACTTCCCGGGGAGTGTCATAGCTGCTGTCGCGGGAGTTAACCATGGTCCCGAAGTTCAGATGCCCACACCAACCCAACCGGAGCAGGTGGCGATGCCAATCCCAGAGCCCTATAATCCAAACCCTGATACCTTGGCGACTGTCTGTGGCGCACAACAGGCTCCAGTTATGGATCAAGATAAAGCTGGCCTATCTACAAGAAATGAATTATCTATGCCGCAGCCTAAACACGAGGGTACGGACGTTAGCGCGCATGGCCCTCCTTTAGGACCTCCTCCGATGGCGACTTCGGATGGCGGTGGTCATCCGCAACGGTTCATCGCCCCTGAAGACGCTACTGTCAGACAAGGGCCGAGCTCAGTTGTTGCACCGACGAAGAACGCAGTCGCTGGCCGAGAAATTCCAGTTCAAGGAAGTCAAGATTATTCGCAACATCCGCCTAGAGGAAAGGATGAAACTTTCAGCGATGCTAAGCGCTCCAAAGGTGAGACATATGACAACATCTCGTTCTTGTGGCTGACATTGCTCTTCCTTGTAGATGAGCATCACGACGCCGGTCGTCAGGACAGTGGCAAAGCAGGGCTCGACTCCGACAAGTCAAAAGTTACTCAGGGCCGAAAGACCTGGACGACTGAGGGACCATCACACCTGCAGCTACGTCCCGGCGAGAGCATTACCGAAAGGGAGACTCGCGTTCATACCGGCCTCGAATCAGGTGGATTTGATTCCTGAGATTCAGATTCTCCTTTATTAACTGGTGGTTCCGATAGGTGGGACCAAGGTGACTATAACCGACCAACATGGCACACGCGAAGAAAAATCGACATACAACTTGCGTCCTGGCGAGACGATTACTGAAGAAGTCGAAACTGTGCATCACCGGGATGATAAGCCATCAACCACCGTCAGTCACACGAAGGGACTTCGTAGTAAGTTCCATGTATACCACCCTGCACCCAAGTCTGAACCCACCATCTCCAAGGAATGAGTATTCGAGGCAGGCGAAAGAGTGTCGTGTCAGCCGGAGCTGCAGTCGCCGCAGATGTAGGCGCCGGTGCTGTCGGAATGGACAATCCCGGTAGCCCAAGCGCAAAGACGCCAGTAGGAGCAACTAGTGAACATCATAAGGGAAAGATTATGAACAGGATTCTCGGACGCGCTGAAAAGATCGCGGGCAGGGCGACACACAATGAAGCGTTGCTTCATAAGGGCGAGGAGATGATCGAGGCGGGAAGCAAGAACTGAAATTGGTTGTGTATTCTACTATCTGTTTTATCTCTTCTCTCCTCCGTTTTTGTACATTACAAGTATATAACATTGTCTGGCCAACTTCTTCTCTAATGTCGGGCCCCGCGCCGATATGGGCAATTGGTATGAAGTGGAGATCGACACACATTCGGATACTGTTGTGCCTGGTGTAGGTGAAGATAGGATATCCCGTATATATTATTACCGTCGCTTTAGCGCAATTCAATATGGCTTAGAAGACATCCTAATAACACCTCCAAGTCGGTTCAGAAGTCTAAAAGTCAATTGGTTGGATCTGTTCAATGATCACGCCAGCGGCGAGATCCATGGGGAGGACACGAAACGGGAGCTTCGGCGCCTCCTGTTGAAAGGCGCCGCTAGTATATCAACACCTATGTATCTTTTCGGATCTCCAAACCAGACGGAGCACCAAGTGCTATAGCTATCACGACCGATGGGAACATCAATGACTTGAATATGTATTACACATTTTCCAACAATGACACTCGTCTTCCTTCATCCCTCCGTACATCAAGAGTTGGGTCGACACCAGTCCTGCAAACAATCCTCTGAGACCAGCTTCGCATGCAAGCACTGCCAGGCGGGAAATCCTCGTGGCAGTACTCGTTGACAGTGAATTGGCCGATAGCGTAAGACATTTGTCTGTTATTAGATGTCGTGGATCGTGATAGGTCGAAGGAAAAGGAGATACGTGAAGTTTCGAGGTGAATGTAGGGAAGAAAAGAGTCACGAAGAGCGCAGCAAGCAGGAGGCAGTGAATTTGAGGGATGGTCGGCACTGGGCCAGGGTCAATGCTCACTGCTGGAAGCCAGGCTGATCACGGGTGAAGGGGACAGGACTGTGGACACAGAGCACAACATCGAGCTAAAGTTAAGATTAGACAGAAGTAGGTTTGGACATTAGTTTGTAACGAAAATAAGGGGTAAGGCTAGAACATGATTCAGTGAGCAGCGCGAATATTCTTCAACATGGTCAGAACTCAGGATATACAATAGCTAAGTAGGGGAAACGTACGGAAATTGCAATGTTCAATTGTCTTCTATGGCACGGTCGCTGTTCTCGTCTTCTCTCCCTTGCTCATTCTTATGTAGTGCTTCGTGATACTCCTGGGACATAGTGATAAGGTCGGAACTGGTGTCTCCGTCGGTGATAGTTAGACTGACGCCCTCGGCAATGACCTCGAGGATATCGGAGATCACGGTTTCGTCAATGAATTCGTCCTCGTCCCGAGAACAAACATCAAGTGAGACAACCAGAGCGCGTCTCTTCCCTTCTTCAGACACTGCCCTAGAGTCAAAGATTTTGCAGATTGAGGCCCAGTTGTATCCACGAATGCCCGAAACTTGAATTGCCCTAAGCTTTGGCAAAAATGTCTGGCCGCCGTCTTCAGGTATGGACGAGGTGGCCCCGAGATGTTGGAAAAAATCGTCGAAAAAACCGCAGTCGCCTAGGATATGCAAATATTCCAGGGAAGGAATAATTTGGCACACGCGGACAAGAAGTCCGTCTCCAACATCGGTTTCCGAAATGGCCAGGGTGCGAATGGGGCTGTTTGAACGGATGAACAAGGATCGGAGGGACTCTGCACTGCACGCATGGACCTCGAAGTCGTCCAGGGCTGGAAGCAAGAGCCGATCGACAAGAGCTTCGGAGATGCTCCAGGAAGAATCCTCGATCTCCAGGCGGCGAAGTTGATGGAGCACGGTGGATGTTGAAGGAACGGCGATGTGCAGCGAGTCCTCTGTAAGGGAGTGCAGAGTGCAGTATATCAGGGAAGGTGCTGATGAAAAGAAATGCAGGCATTCGGAAAGAGATATTTGGGATAGCTGCACGCTTGTCGCATTGTTCCATTTAATGTTTATTGATTCGAAACGTATAGCGCCGATGTCTATGATTTTGGGCGAGTGAATCTTCGGTCCCATAAGCAAGCCGTCGGATCTGTCTCCCAACTCTGGATCAACACCAACTGCAGGGAACACCCAGAGGTTTTCGAGGACTGGGGGTGTCATGTTGTGTACTTGAAGGCGCGAAACCAATGGGTGAGGAAGGTAGATGTACAGGCCCTTCCATCGATGCGATTGTTGATTGACGGTGTCGATGAATGGATAAAATGCTGAGATGGTACCGGCAAGGCTTTTTATGCCGAGATGGATGGAAAGCGGGAGTTCGCCGGATCGCGCAAGGCACTCGTCCAATCGTTTTTGTTGTTGAGGAAGGACGCCGAGATCCAGGTGAAACTGAAGTGTTGTCCAAAGATCAGGAGTTGACCATGCTATCTCGCGCCACCTCTTGCAAACGGCTCCTATGAGGAGAGGTACCGAAGGGCCTTTGTCCTCAAACATGACGTTTATGTCCATATGATCTGGCACGCAGAGCACAAAGATGCGAGAGACTATTTCTGGAGGAAGTCGACTGCTGAGGTGGTCATTAACGCAGTTTATGCGATATTTGAGGGAATAACGCTCTTGCGCCAAGCGGGCGAGAAGGAGGCGCGTTTTGGAGATTTTGAATTCGAGCTTGCGTAGCTTCAGGCATGCACTACAACAACTCTCTTGAGGGTCGCATGGTGGGGTTATGCGTTGTTCATCGCGTGTAAATGGCCCGCAAGAAAGGCAGGGCTCCATTCTTATTACCATTAGATTGAGCAATACGATTCAGCACTCGCATAGGATCCAGCAACTTACCTGAGGAAAAATAGACTCTTTCGCACAGAGAAATACGTAGACGTTAGGTTTCGGGCCTGGCATAAGCAAGGAAAGGTCGAAGTTGGAAAGGAAGAAATTATGCATGGTGAAAATGAACAAAGAAGCGTGGATTATGTCATCATCATTTATCCTTTTTCTTCAACACCACATTCACAGTACTTGCCACGTCTTCAGCCATCCGATGAGGTCGTCGACGAATGCGTCTCTGGCAAAAATTTCCATCTCGTGGTTGAAAGCGTCGGGATTTTCTGGAAATGGCACGCGAGAAAACGGCAAGAGCTGCCAGGAACTCCATATGAAAAGTTGATCGATACTTAGATACCACGGGCCCTTTACCTAGCTTTGCAAACTATCCATCTACCTTCGACGCCATCTTTTGGTCGCATATGTCCCATAGAGACCCTGCTTCTCATCCAATCCTCTATCTTGACGGAGGGGCGATCATCTTGAATGGAGTCCAGACACAGGGAGCGAGGTAACCATGTCTTCGTGCTCTCGTAGTCGAGCCAGAGTTCACGGTATGCGGACCGCACGATCGTCCAAGAACTTTCGGCAGCCTTTTGTCGTAAAGCATCCATGAAAAATAAGACAGCTTCCAGGCCGAGCTTATCCACTTTATGTGCTCCTTCCGTCTTGGTCTCGTGCAGCTCCCGAAAAGAGTCGATGAATTGTACGATAATCGCTTTCTGAGCAAGGGCTGCAAACTTTGCGTAATTCCTCATCCTCAGACTCTTCGTGAGCGATGACAGCCACAGAAAGAGTTCGGACTTCCGAGAGAGGAGGCTTCTAGGAACAGAGTCGAGATGTTCGTGGTATCGGCTTTGCGAAGGATACGGCACCACTAGAAAGTAGAGAAGAGAGCCAAGGATGCTGTAGATGGTGGGTTTAGGTATCAGTGGGGGGTCTGTGGCGAATAAATGCGGGATGATGGATGTAGTTTGCTTTGGCGATTCGAAAAGGACAGAAAGGTGTAGGGACGTCTCGTATGCTGTCCATGGCATCAGCACCCATGATGGATTGTCATGAGGGTCAACTGACCTTCCATCGCAAACGCATCGTTTCGCGACGATGATGCGACCCCTTCCCTCAATTTGCCTACCAAAAATTAGGAGTCAATTGTCAAAAATGCCAGTGATGCAAGACTCACGGAATAGTATAAGTACGTTCTCCTGGTTATCCACCCTAAGTTTCTTTTCGCTCTCAGACTCTGAGTGTATACGGCATCGAGCCGACATAACTTCATCAAGCTAACCAGTACCGTTTTCATCAGTCAAGTACCTCCATCTTGCGAATAATGCGAGTACCTTCTCTTGGATGAATTCCCGATATTCTTCTTGGATTGTATGGTTCTTCAAACTGTGAAGCTAATGTTCTATCATGAGCTATCCCAAGATGAAACGAGAAGCAAACACTCACTCATCGCCGTCCTTCTCCAGTCCGCTGCTCCTGCTGACGGAGGCTATGAGATGCATGCGTCTACGCGCAGCTACGGGGTCTGATGGGATCGAGGCGGGGTGAACTTGAGGTTGTTTGAGATTCGCCGTAGACAGTGCGGGTGAATTGCCCCGCCCTCGACTGCGAGCTGGCCATGCGCCGTCACCGCGTTGTCCCCTCGCAGGGCCTCTTCGCTTCGACATATAGTGTGATGGTTGAACGACGATCTCCAGTTGAAGTTGTGGTAGACCACGCAGAAATCGTCGAATCGTTGAAATGGAGATGGTGGTAAGAGGCAGACTCGGTTAGGGTACCCAATTTATGCCTGGCTTGGCATCGAACATGTTTCCTAAAGACCACCATTCGTCCTTAGAGTCAGAGCTCTCAGCTGTCTTCGTCGACGCGCTGGTACCCTTTATACGATCTTTCTCGTGTAGTCGTCGTAGTTTTTGAGCTTATCGAGGTTTACTGGGTCGAGCCAGGTTGGTACATGTTGAGATGAATCCTTCAGTAACTCATCTGTATACGCTCCAGATTCATTGCTTTCGACGGCGCGTTGCTTTTCAACTTCGTGGCTCTCAAAAGGACTACAAGATGAACGGGAGCGCTGAAGGCAGGCTTTTGAACGAAGAGACCGTCCCCCTTCGCAATGGGCCACCAACCCGGGAGGAGCTTCTCGTGCATTATCCCCCGAAGTTCACTTGGAACCAACTGAAGACCTTTGTGAACTCGGGGTGGGGCATCCCTCCTCCATTGCTTCTTTTTGGTCTAATCCACTCACTCCAGTGACCTTGGCCTCTTGAAACGCGATAGAAAGCTCCAGAAGAGATACGACGAATGGGTTGTTGGTATTGTCGCAGAGTATGGCTCCGTAGGTGATTAGAGCTCGACCCTATTATCGACAAGGAACTGATATTCCTGCAGTGAAGTACCTCATGAACCATCGGCTCCTCTGGGGTCAACCAGATACCCTATCCCTCCTCACCTCTGAGCTGAAAGATAATAGATTCGTTGAAGCTCCTAATTCTGATGGTGCGAATGGGTCCACAGATACTGGAGCTCCTGCATATTTCTGTTGGGAAACCCCGTCGAAGTATCTGAGCATTATCCAGAACGATTGGCCATACTCTGGTGTGTCTTCTTGGTGCCCAAATGATGACTTTTACGCGACGCTTGCATCTTTTCGTAGTGCCTTCCAACATTGAACACACTCTGATCTGGACGAAGGTGCCCATCTACCACCCAGACCTTGTAGCGCCATCTATCAAAGCCCGTATCGACCAAGACGGTCTCTGGGGATTTACAGGCTCAGGCTCTCCCCCTCCTTCGCCGTCCACCCTTCCGGACTGTCTTCCCGCCCTCACGGAATGGGGAATCACCTTGGAGAAGATGGTCAAGTCGAGGACTCCTACGCCCGAAGAGGCGCTGCTGATAAAACAAGCTGGGACCGAGGTTCATAGATTCGTGAAAAATAGATGGCTGGAGAGCGAGTGGGAGACTGCGTGGTTTGTTAACCCTCCTGTGCGTTCTAACTGCTTCCCTGCGTGAACAGCACTGACGCTCTGATGATGTATCCAGAGATTGCAGAGTGTGCCTGGTCTGGCCCACATCCACATTTTCGCTCGCCACAAATGATCTTATGTTAGAATACATGACAGCCCCGCGCCATACCTAGATACAACCTTATCTCGTGTTTTGCCATTAGAGTGTTAGAACTTGTCAGAAGGATGGAAATAGACAGCCATTTACGACATAAGGGGCTCTTTCTGCCAATAGTTATTTTTTGTCAGGTATCGGGTGACAACCAGCTCGGATATATAGCTGCAGGATGCCATCAAGTTGCCTCTTTCGGATAGCACGACGCGCCACACACACACACACACCAGTAAATGTAACCTAAGGTAAAAGCCCTCTCGTGAGTGCAGGGACTATGAAAGTTGCCGATACCTTTGGGTATGTGTTCCAGGAATTCATCACTAATTTCCGAAAGAAGCCTACAATAGAGCTGATGGAGGTTCTGATAATCATGGTCCCAGTGGAACATGCTAGCAGCTTCCCTCTTTGAGTCTGCCAATACCGACACAATGTATAAATGCTATCTAGTTGTCTTCGAGCCCGAATTGTTAAGGAGGGTGGCGTCTTTCTGACGTATTGCTGTCATCACTTTCCCTGGGCGGTACCCGCGGAAGATATACACTACATAGCCACCCACTCCGGTGAATCGGCAGACTTACCGCTAAATTTTCTCCGCTTCGACTTGTCCATCGATTAGATTGTCATGGAAAAATCCCGTCCTTGAGAGAGACTGCCTTTTTTAAATGCCGAGAACGATAATCCCGGTAGCAGAAAGTGCATTTTCTTGCCTTCTTGCGGGGATTCAAAGGAGAACGACCGAAAAGACGTCGTCTTCGATATCTATAAACAAGTGGATGGAGAGCAATGTGGCGTTCTAGCAAGTTCTATCCCACACACCCCGCACCAGGAGGTCGCTCATCACCTCTTCACATGGCTACATCCGATTATTCCAGGCAAGAGCGGATAGCAAGGGAGATTAGAGCCGAGCTGAATGACCGGTAAGATGGAGTAATTTGGAGCAGCGTTCAGTCCAGACAGGGTGACATTCACACCGACTTCTCCAGCCTAACCCCCAGGGCTGATTCGATCAAGAGAAATTGGAAAAAGTTGACCCAATCAGGGGAGACAATAATGCTGAGAGGGATATCCGACCTGCAGGGCTACGCCATAGAGCAAACGATGATTCACATCCGAGAGGGCGTCAGTACGCACCGTTTAACCGATGGCGAATTGAAGGAGGCCATTTTGGATAAATTGTCGGATGTGATGGTGAGCTCTCGTTAACTTGAAGGGAGATCGGAGAGCTGATGGTGTCCAGGACTTGCTTTTGATTAATCCAGATGCTACCCCAGGTGGCAGTCCTTAGCAGAACCGTTCAAGCTTCAAGTTCTCGAAGACTTGTTCTTGGCGAATAGAAGTTGAGGGCTAGATAAGATTAGATTCAAAATCCAGTCATGTGATGATAGTCAAATTCCGATGCCGCGCCTGGACTCGCGAGCTCTCAGCTCGAAGCCTTCAAAGTCCCGTCATGTCCGACTCTACAAATAGTGACTCTCTAGCGCAAACAGCCAGTTTACCTTCTAGGCTTCCTCCTCCGACGGGGAACATCGTTCATGACTCCCTAGAGGTGTTTATTCTTCCTCCTTTGTGTTGGCTATAACACTGACCCGTCTTGCGGTTGCAGAGTGCAAAGCACGTCTCCGATTTACCGTGTGCACGAAACGCGCTACTAGCCGGGATCGCAAGCGGTGTGGGGATGGGGGCGATACGTGGGCTCTCCGCAGGTGCGTCCCATGTACCGTCGGTACTAGTCTTCTCGAGGCCGCTTTCATTTTGCAGGACCTATGATGGCAGGACACTGGGCCATGGCGACATTCACTCTTGTTTCTTTGGGCTCCTGGTGTGTCGCTCGCCGCATATATGGCTTCTGATTGTACTCATTTCTTACAACAAAGGCATGTTTGTCAAAAGCAGTTCGCGGACGAACGGAAGAAGCTGGCGCGGGTCATCGAAACCATGCCTAAACGGACTCTCAAAGAAAACAGTGGCTCTACATCACCAGCTACACCCCCCTCATAGGCCACTGGCAGCAAGTTACAAACAATTCTACGCTGTATTCTTATAATCCATGCTCCCCGAACATATATCATTCAACTCCACTCAGAGGCCCACATGTCCTTGTCCCAGTTCTCGACAAGTTGAGGATCATCCTGAAAGCAGAGGTGAGCGCCGGATGCAACATGAGGATTCCTCTGCGCACTACCTTGAACTTGACCTGGAATTGCGAGAACCCATCTCGTAATATGGCGACTTCATGATCAATGTCCTGCCCCTCAAGAATATTCTTTCGCGTCTCGGCGTAGATCTGTTGGTATTCAAGCTGTCATGCTTCCACCAAACCTGAACGACGTACCCTTGCGGCTTTAGGGCCCCTGTTGTAGCCCAAAATCAATGAGATGAGCCTCATTCCGATAGGAAGGGACGTACCGCACTTGGGATAACGCGCAGTGGAAGATAATCAGAGGCACATCCTTCGTCTGCTTCACCAACCCATCGACGCTCATCAAGAACTCCGAGGACGGTTCGTTGATGGCGCCCTTGATGTTTCCTCCCGTGAAATCATCGTCTCGAACATCCACAACGACAAAGTCCTTCTTCGCTTCCTTTCCACTCTTCATGATTTCTGCAAGTTCCTTTATTTCGCTACGCATTCAGCTAACGGTCGGCAGAGGTTGTAGGACCACGTACATCTCCGTTTATATAGCGTATTGAAGGGGCCATCCCAACCGCGCGAGAGGTCCTGGATGTAGCCGCGAGCGAGAGTCGTTGTGTCAGCGCTGAGGTGAGTGATCGTGTCAAGAAAGGAAGCATTGTGACCACTGACTGTCATGCTTGTTGCAAGGGGAGGGAAGAACCGGCCCGGTAAACCTGAACCCCTATTTCTTCTAACAAGTCACAAAATCCGTCTGGCATTAGGGTGGAAGCACATCCTGGCGTAAGACAATTTAATTGTGAATCAACGTAAACGAAACTCTCCGTCCACCACGTCTTTTAAGGTGTGCGTGCCAGTATTTCGTGAATTCTGAGTCTTATTTTTTCACAGCTTGATCGTACGGATGGCATACTCTATATGTGCTCGCGTTTAGATCATATACCCCAAGCATGCCATCAGTCGCGCTTCTCGCGAGGAGGGATTGCCCAGAATGTCAGGGCGGATAACGTAGAGAGCACGATCTACTTAGTGTGGTTAGCGCCGGTGAGCGGAAATTTATATTTTATTACTCACTAATACAGGCGGAAGTACCTGCAGTCCGGGAACAATTTTCCCCACCGCTATTCCGAAAATTAGAGGTCCCAATGCCGCGCCTATAAGCCCAAACCCTTCAAGCACATTTTGAGCAATGCACCCGACGCCAGGACGAACGTAACACGTACCGAGGGTAATCGAAACGGCGGCCCCTTTTAGACTCATCGGAACGCGGACAGAAACGATAGAGAGAATAGCAGGGGTGTTTGGCCTTTGTAATTGGCCCTATTAGGGAGCGCATGACTTTGAGGACAATGCAGATGTGCTCACCCCAAAAAGAACCCAGCAGCGGCAATCACGACCCAGTTTGCGGCAGTCGTTTTGGCCAACCAGAGGACTGCGATGGCTCCACAGAGTAATGCGAGCAATAGTGCATTCCCAAACCTATCGCGGATGCGAATATATGGCAAGGAAAAGAACATTCGGCCAGCGGTCATGCCTATGTCCCAGCAAGTGAATCTGCAGTTTACGCAAACCACATAGGGAGAAATTTTACCTGCCCAAAGCATGGATAGTTGGTAGCGGGAGATGTCGAGCCCAGTGCCTTTGACTTCGATAAGATAGGATGTCAACCACTGGGAGAAATGAAGTTAGCCAGAAGCTTGAGAGGAATCGAACTCCCTCTCCCTACGTTACTGAGCGTAAGGGTGATCGCGAAGCCAAAGATAGTCAGAATGATACCGATCCTTTTTCCAAAAATCAAGAATACATAAATTATTACTGTAGAGGAGCATACTCACCAAGTGATCCTCATCCGTGCAAATTGGATAAACGTGGAGCGCAGTGTGCGGCCTTCTGGCTCTGCGTCCGATGGAACAACGTAGTTTTTAAAGAGGATCAAAAACCCAAAAATGATGACCATCCCAAAAGTAAATTGGATCCAGTAGTACAGCTGAGAGCAGATTGAATTTAAGGCCCGCAAATTTATAGCCAGGCTACGTATTTCACTCACGTTCCAGGAAACGCTAGCGCTGGCGAATCCTCCGATGATGAATGGTGCAGATAACTGCGGCATTTAGAAAACACAGGGATGAAGAGCGAACACTAACAACACTTACTGCACCGACCTGAATGTCAGGACTCGGTTAATGTCGTATTCTGTCCACTCTCCTTACTTACCCCAAAGAAGGCATACAAGATATTCATGAAGCTACTGTTGTCGAACTATTAAAGGGATTAGAACGCTGTGTTGCCCAGCAGCATCTTGCACTCACATGGGCAATGACGCTTGTTAGGCAGGCCGCGTAGAATCCTCCACCGAAGCCCATGAGTGCGAGCCCGACCATCACAAGAGAGAAAGGAGGGGCAAAGGCGATCAGTAAAGATCCGCCTGCGTAGAGCACGCCGGCTGTCTGCAGTAACGATTGTCAAGAAAGACCATGCGCTTAGCTAATTGAGTTTACCAAGAGCAGCCAGCGCGTCCCGAGTAAATTTTGAAGCACAGGATTAAGAATAGACGAGACCAATTTGCCTCCAAATCCCGCGAGGAAGACGAGGGAAATTGTCTCATAGGAGAGATTATAGTGTTTTTGGATGGAAGGCAAGTTGGCGCCTGTCGCAGTATCATTGAGCCCTACCGTGAAAACCCCCATGCACGACTAGGATACCCAGACATGTTTAATTCCGCCTGTCTAGATTTAAAATCACGAAGAGTGACTTACCCCAAGAAGGTACAGGGCCTTCTGGTCGATGAAGAAATTCCCGAAGCGAAGGCCCGGACTTCGGACGAGAGGAAATCCTTCAAGAGGACGAGTATCCTCGAAATCGCTATTATTCACATTCTGCGATTCGGAGAGCATTTTGGATCCCGTCAGGACATCCGGCCTGTTTGACTGAATATTTTTTGTCTGATCGAGAGAGTGAATACGCTCTAAAGTGGTTGTGGGGAGCTCATCGAGCTCGATTTGGCAGGTAGTAGTTTGGCTCATCAGAGATTCGCGACTTGTCTTTCGAGGTGCGATGTTGCAGATGGGTTCAAGTTGAGATTTGTATAGAACACGAGCTATGCGTATCCCAAAATGACTCGAATGTTGAAGGCTAAACGGAAAGCCGAAAGCCGACGGGTAAACATGAGGTAGGCGAAGGTCCGGTTCCCCGAAATCGGCACTATAATTTCTTTCTCGTGAGAACCTTGCTCTCGCAATCACCCACAGTACAATATAAGATGTGGTACGTGGCGACAATGTTTCTTTCAGTTTTGTCGTGTCTCACCTGATCGCAGGAAGATATTGTGCCAGGCGATGAGGAAGCACTCCCGCTAGGGACACGCATATGTCAGTCGACGTCTGCATCAGCCCTTCATCTGACCCACAAGGGCCCATTTTCTACTTTTTGCTCCGAACAAACGCGTCGAAATTTGCCGATCTGGATGAGGTACCCATTCAAACAAATTTCTTGTTCCCAATACCACGAACTTGTCAGAAGCGCTTCAAAACGCCCTAGAGTCAATGCAGACAACGTAGAAGGCTCAGCGACCAGCAAACAAACCATCAAGTGCTCCCAGAAATTTCAGCTTAACGATGGCAATATCATCCTTTGAGTGGAAAATACGCTGTTTTGGGACCCGAAATCGGCCCCAGCTAGCCCTCATGCAGACGTATACACCAAAATAACCAACACCTGGAGCCGATGGATGTTCGTAATTAAGTATCTATACTAGTGCGGTATTACTTGTAATAAGGTGGATATAAGGATAATACTGCTGTTCTAAGTGCTGGTCTTCGTTTATAGAAAATATTTAAAACTCTTCTCTGCCCGCTTCTTCTAGAAAAGGCTGATAGTACGCTTCGCGCAGATTGAGGACGAGACGGCAACCGAGGATGCATGGTGCGAAAGATAGAATCGTGAAGGCCATTTGTGGGATATAATACTAATGAATTCGTGAGCGCATCACCCGCTGAGAAGAAGGGACGCAACACACTGTGGGCCTTATCCAAGTAACGAAGCTCGTTGTTGACACCATCAACCCTCTATGGAATGATGAGACGTATGCATCTTTCAAAGCGCGAGAAGGTCAACCCACATGAATGGGAACGTGATGCTATCCCTGAATAGAATATACGGAAGAGAATTGCGAGACCTCGACAAGCGCATGCTCCGAGCGGGGTAGGTTGAGCAGTAATATCTGATACTCATGTATATTGAGAGCACTAGGATCAGGAGCTCGAAGAGCATCGGCGCCAGCCAGATCAGGAAGACCCATTGTGGCAGCACAAACGGGGGGCATATGCTTATGCCTGGTACCGGATCCGGCACGGCTGCATAAAATGGGACAGTGAGGCCCGGGTGAAGCGTCGACGATACGAAAGGACATACGCATAGCATGTCGCCCAGCTACGAATTGAAGCACGCGACGACCTCCGCAGCGAAGGCGGAAATGAGGAGACAGATAATGCGACGGTCATGATTGTACATGCTCGATACTCGATAAATCATGATGCCTGAACGAATTCCCTTCAGCGAGCGAACGGAGAACTTGAATTTACACTGACCTTGCATTGAACAAAATATGACCACGACGAGATATCCGATAGATGAAAAGTACCCTGAACCTGTGGGTGTGCTCTCAGATTTTGGATCGTCCTTATGAAGCAAGGCCGCGTACATCTGCGAGAATCAGCACCGATGTCGAAAGACTTTGAACGCTGTCTTACCCCTAAAGGACCGGAATAAAGAAGGCATCAACATCCATCATGACCATCGCCTATAACCAGGACTTCGTACCTGTGTCCTATCTGAGGCCATATGACGAAGCAAGACTGCTCCAAGATGTCAGCCCGTTTGCGGGTTAACGAGGGAAGGACAACGCACCAATCGCAGAATATCTATCCAAACCATCCCGCACGTTAGACAGACTCAAAGAAGAAGGACCTGGGCCTACAGCTGGACTACGTCTCCCATATAACGGTTCTATTCATCTCAGTCAAGGGGGGGGAGAAAAATGTAGATGGCCGAGGACAGACCAGGATAAAGAGAATTTGAACGAGCGTCCATTTCTTCCGTTTCTAGAGAGTCCAGCGGTGATATTTGAGGATCGAAAATATGTTTGACAGTCTCTTATCTCACCCATACAAGCTCGACCTATACAGTAAGGCAGATGAAGGATCAGCGAGACAGCGCGTTTGAAGCCGAAAGAAATTCACCTCTTCATCAAGTGTCGTGACTGGAAAAAAAGTTAAGATTGAAGCAATCAAGCGTAGGAGACTGACGATGGTCGTAAATCACGCAAGTCGCGGTTGACACTGGCAGGCCGATATTTCGATACTACAGCACGAAGAAGGCAGCGGGAAGGGCTTACGCGCTATCAAGGTCAAAGCACGCTCCAAAAGAACCACCTCTTCTAGGGTCAACATCGAATCGGTACTGTCTCCAGTCCCTCTATCGAGCGCCCAACTGCACCTGGCAGCGTTCCGGCAGTCGAAGCGACAAGGAGAGAAATGCCGAATATTGATACTTTCGTTGGTGGAGCGCAAGGCGCCAGACTTCGAACGTTGGTCGGCGTAATCAACGTTGTGGGAGCCAGGAGCAAGAGGGGCGCCCCGTTGCAGGCCGTGGTGAGGAGGCACGGTAAACATTTGTCATGGTGTTGCTCAGGCACGATTCTGCAAATCATGATATCCGTCATCCGAGTGCGAGCATGCGGCAGCGCCTTATGATGTTGTCAGACCCAGTCGCGGTCTCGCGAACCGAATAGGTAGCTGTTGTACAGCAGAGCTGGAGCTCTGGGGCATCTTAGATAATGTTCTGTGGGCGACGAACCAGCAAATTTTGAGAGTAAGTAGAGTCGTGGGTTGACGTTAACTATTTCGGGATTTGTAGGCACCATATAGGCCCGGCATTTCGGCATAAAAGGGACGAGGATCTATATTTAGCGTCGAATATCCCCGCAAGGCCTACGTTCACCTTAATTTTTTCATCGAGAAGCCCCGATCCTTTCATTTCTCAAGAGGTAGACATTCACACAGTGCATAAATCGGTGAAGGATCTGGTCAAGTTAGATTGCCTAACTTTCATCTTAATGGAACCCCAGTCCCAACACTTTTACCGGTGAAGACTAATAATACATAGGAGTAGAAGAAAGCTGGCCACTAAACGATTTCGTCAGTAACGGGCATTCGCTTACGTTGCTCGGACTGAGCACGAAGATGACGACGCCTAGCCTGGGCATTGCTGTATAGCATACACAAGAATGGGTTAATTCGTGAACAAGACCAGAAAACAGAATGAACACTGACGGCTTGTTAATTACACTGTCATCACCGGTGTATAGGAATGCGTCGTAAACAAAAGCACCAAACAACGCGCCGAGGATAGGGCCCATGACAGGACACCAAATCCAATAGTGGCTGTTGGATAACCTTGCGTAAGTCCAAAGAAATATATTCATGAAAGCAATCACTGACTTTCGGAACGTAAACACTTGTCTACCATACCCGACCATGGCTGTCATTATCCTGGGACCAAGGTCACGAGCAGGATTGATCGCGTATCCTACAGACTTACGGTAAGATCGCGCACAGTAATCTGGAAATAATTGCCTTACCGGTTTGCATTCCAAGAGAAGCGCCGATTCCTAAAACCAACAAGAAGAGAACAAGCGGAGCAAGCCCACCGGGTGGTTGCATGTTACGCCTATCACCCATGGCGAGTACGACAATTGTAAGGACGGCAGTGCCGAGGAATTCGTCGAAGAAGGCGGACACGTTGGTCATGTACGGCAGCTAAAATAGCAAATAAGCGCGAGTCCCAAAGTGGCAGCAGTAGAACACTCCGTACCGCGTAAGTGGAGAACAGACCGGCAGTGCCCAAAGTGCGAACCCCAACTCCTCCTTCAACGATGTTGATCGCATGATAATAGTTGCCGTAGACACATGCAGCGCCGACCAAACCGCCAAGGACTTGTGCCAATATAAAAATCTTCGGAGAAGCAATGGTTGAAAGATTTTTGTAGGAAAGGTAAACTAGACCTACTGGCACCTTTTTCCAGGGGAAGCCCCGGAAGGTAGCTAACGCGATGGTAATCTGTCGAAGAAATAATGAATATCCACGACACTTTAAGGGGGCCCTGCACTTACAGCTGGGTTGATGTGTCCACCAGAGATACCACCAGAGACCCATACACCCATAGCGGTTCCAACTCCCCAACCGAAGTTGAGGGCAAGCCAGTCCTAAGCCGATGTTAAGTACATTGACGAAGAACAGTGTCAGCAAGAGAGACGCACTCCTCTCGGGGTAGCAACAACAGCCGTATTCGCGGAAAGAAAAACTTGACAAAACGACGCCGGTGCCGAATATGATGAGGATGGCGACTCCCAGGAATTCGGCGAACGGTTCACGTAAGTATTCCCTGAGAGATACGATACATTAGCTTGTACGAATCAATGGTGGGTTGGAGAAGGGGAATTACCGCCATTCGGCCCATCTATTGGGGTAATAGACAACGTTTTGGTCTTCCTTTTCATCAGCATATTCTTCGTGGGTGACTGATATATCCTTCATGGTGGAGTCAGGAGGTCGACTCGAAGTAGAGGCAGACCGGGCCATGATACCTAGATGAAAGGAAGAGAGAGGGAGTGGAGAAGGAACCAGCTATGGTCCCGAGTTCTGTGGTGGGCTTGTTAAGCAAATCGCGGGGATCCGATAACGCAGGAAGAGAACGCCCGAAGGATCTAGGGCGGTAGAGATGTAGATTTCATCCCACATGTTGCCCTAAAAGAAGGTTAGGAGTACGTACCCTTGAGTATGGGAGTGGCCAGAAATAGTCATCTTCAATGCCTCGTGAACTGCCGAGAAGGTTTGCGCCAGATCGTCTCGATGCGCGAGCCAACGCTGAACAGTTGTACGCAAGGGCTGTTGAGAAGGGTATCAGCACATGACGGTGCTGCGTTTTCCTGCGGGGAAAGGGCCAGAGCATTGAACCACCAACCGGCTTCTTTGTTTTTCCAACGATGTATACTGTTGGGCCAGCGCTATTCCTGTCATGCTTGGGGTGAACTCCTACGGGCCGAATAGAACTGCTCAAGAGACTTCGACTTCGGGGTACAAAGGCCTGCGTTGATGGATATGGAAGGCAATACCCAGCCGAAGTGGCGCATCGCGCGGTCAAGAATAAACTCGGTCAGGTGACGGGTATTGACAGTTTATACGTCCGCCATGACGCTCAAAGAGAAGGGCTTAGCACGATAATTATACCCCGCACGAGGGTACCTAGAGCGGGGTGTGGGGAAAAAAACCCTCAAAACGCAGGCTTGGTGGTAGGAATGGAGATCTGTATTGCGGGAATATCAGCTCGTGAACAGAGGTGTGTTCGAAGACAAGAAGCGAAGTCAACATCGGGAAATGGAAAATAAGCCTCATGACAAGGAATGTTGTGATCATAGGGCTCTAGATGTATGTAAACGATGAGAGAATGTGTAAAATGTCTGACAGCGGAACGAGCCGCTTACAGCGAGAAGTAACAAATGTTACCAGCTATAAGGGTCATTGAGGCTTCAAGTATCGATCTTCGATGCGCAAACGAAAGCCAGGATGGTAGGAATGACTGCTCCTGGCTTTGATACAGCACTCGGTACGGAACGTCGAAATGAAAGAACCAAGGAACGAACATAAGCCTTACGGGATTTAGGTTCTGACCGATCCGCGATGGTAGCATACATTCAGCAAGGTCCTCGAAGTCTTTGTAATGAGAAAGGAATCAGCTCCTCGGGTAATAACCCGGCCACCTAGTGCACAACCACAACGGAGCGTCAATTGCCGGAAGAGAAATGTGCGATGGGCCCAAACGTACCATCCGCGCAACATCTTCGCCACCGACCTCCCAGCCGCCCTTCGCGACGGTCATAATACAACTTTCGACCAAGGTGCCAACCAACATGCCTAAGCCGAAGCGTTCTCCAGTGTATTTTCGCCATCTAAGGAGGTTCTTCAGCAGCTTCACTCGTCGGTTCACGAATCGCTTGCGGGCAGGGATGGCGTCCGGGTTGAAACCGGGTACACTCTGATGCGCACTGTTGTACTTCGCGATCGACGATTCAGTTGCTGAGATGGCATTTTGGAATACGGTCATCACGGATTTGAGGATCATCTAGAACGAAATGCATCGGCTGTCCTTTCGGAGAAAGTGTTAACGGTACGTACAAGAAATTTCGCGTTTCCAGACTCAACGCTTGCTTCAATTTCTTCAGACAAATCGATCATTCTCCGGATATGTTTCTGAGAGTAGACGTCCAGAGAACCGCCTTCGATCGCTCTGCATATTACGGGGATGACGGCGGTCGAGATCATAGATGCCACAAGGTCGCCATCAGGACCCAAATCTCTCTCTTCAACGACTTTGCCCTCTCCCGGCCTGCAGTACTCGTATAAACCTTTGTACCATCTGAAGCTGTGCAAGTCTCTCCCATCCTGGAGAGAACATCGGTCAGCTGACGGACACAGGAATAAAAGGGGTCTGATACCTCAATACAGTCCCATCCTACACATTCCAAACGGACCCAAAACTCCCAGACGCTGACCACCCCCAAACCACCCCAGGCCCCGACGTAGCTGTCTGAATATTTCTCCCGCCACATATTCCAGCGACCCTTTCCCGGGTCGCGGAACTCCTCTGCCTTGACATCTGACAGCACCTCCTTTCGTTTCGTCGCAAGGGACTGAAGGGCCTCCGTGTACGCGTTTGAATCAGCGGGGGCTAAAGACGAATCCGTTGAATAGCCCCCCTCCTCCTCGCCGGCAGGTCGCCGGCGTTGGGAGGTCCGTATTTGTCGGCGAGCAATTCTTGCGACGCGCCGCTCGCGCCGTTCTTGTACTGGATCGGGATTTGAGATCGTTCGGCCAAAATCGTCAACTCGGTTTGGTATAGTTGAAGGGACGGTAGGTAGAGGCCCAATGAACAATGCTAGATCATCCTCGTCATCTTCGCGCCGTCGCTTGTTGACCATATCAGCGCGTTCTTTCAGGAGCGAGGCGTGTTCTTCCTCCAATTTCTCCAATAGCGGGTACTACGATACCATTTAGAATGCTCTTTGAAAAATGTTCACTGCCTCGTACCTTTTCATCGAGGAAACTCGCGACACTCTCTACCCATTCCTTGAAGCCTTCGAACCAGGCCCTCTTCGATTCAGCTTTCTCGACCATTTCTCTCATTTCCTTTTCTCGATCGTCGACTTCTGCACGTTCTTGTGCGAGAGAATTCAAGGCAGCGGAGTTCTTTGCATGTGAGGTAGTCAAAAGGGCAAGTTGTTCTGACAATCGCGAAATAGCAGGAGCAAGTGATGGAACGGGGGTCGCAGATGGTACTTTGAAAAAAGAGTATTAGAGATCGATAAGAACAGAATGAAATGAATATACTTGGGGCCGCCTTGTAAACTTGCTTCGCCTTGCTGGAAGAGGAGGGCTCTGGAGTACGATGACCACCGCGTCGCAGTTGCTCTTGTTCCCATTCCACCGTCTCTTCGTCTTCTTCTTCCCTAAGTCATGAAGTGAGCACATATACAACTATTGCAAATGACCACGCACGCATCCTGGATCATTTCCTTCATTGCCTCCTTGCGGTGACTAGCTTCCAATTTTCGTGACTTTTTCCCTAGAGCTATCCGTTCTTGAGCACTGGTGTACTCCGCAAATTCTAGATATCGTCCTTGTTAGCTGCTGAAGAAGTGAGCGAAGGACAAACTGACCATCATCGCCCTCCCCAAGCTCGTCTTCCTCTCTCATGAGGCGACTCTCTGGGTGAGGTCCTTGAGGTATATCCTCCCTTCTTGCTAAAGAAAGTGATATGTATTCTTCCTCTCCTGAATCCCGAGTTTTCCGTAGCCTCTCTCGCTTCTCCTTGGCGACTTTGATGGATGACTGTGAAGGAATGAACGACATGGTTTCCTCTGCAAATGCCATTTTAGTATCCAGTAGGGAGACAGGACCACTACATACCCGTATCTATCTCCATACTTTGCATCGAGACATCGGCGAGGTCCACCGACATGTCGGCATCGTATGGATCAACTTTCATTGGGGGAGGTCGAGCGCTTGGTGTACTGGCTTTGAGCTCCTCGAGATACGCGGCATCATACTTGGGGGAGTCATTCGTGGATATCGTAGCCTGGTCAAGAGATGACGGCACTGTCCTGTTCGTTGTGTTACTTGACAACAGGAACGAGGCGACAAAGGAATACTTACGCTGGATAGATTCCCAAACTCATCTTCTTGCTCAAGTTCGATTTCTTGACCTTGAAAACTTCGCCGTCGCCTTCCTGAAAAGCAACAAAATTAGAATCTGTCTCGACCTAGCGTTTAAATGCGAACCTCTTCATCTCCACCAAAACTCAGTCGCGACTTGGGTTTGGCCTTCTGGATTTTCTTCTTCAGCTTGGTTGCCAACGTGCTCGGTGGGTCTTCCGCCGTTTCTGACGCGTCATCAGCAGATAAATTGGCTACTGTTTCCTTCTCTCTGGGCTTTGGCTTGCCCTTGTTGCGTTTGAAGATGACGGGAACGGGAGAGTCCATTGTGCAATGTGCTGACTGACGGGAGATCGTGACTACGAGTCTCGTGACAAACGCGTGACACGGGAATGACCTTCCCGAAATTGAAGAATTCCCACGGATAATTTCCTGCTTTAAGCCATATGGCAGACTCAATTACAGCCAGACCACGCCCACGACCCCGGCCACGACCTGTCGCAAAGGCGTCTTCTAGCACAAATGTTGTTCAGTCTGCAACACCGGCGACTGCAGGGGCAGGATCGAGCACCAATGCGATAACAGCACCCACGGGACGCGTGATTATGGTTGAAGACACCGACGAGATGTTTATGCGAAATCGAAATCGTACAGAGAAGACCTGGCAAAAGCTCGAGCAATTGAACAAGAGTGCGCTACTTTGAGTCATATGCGTCAGTCTCGTTATTAACGCGAAGCGGGCGTTTGGTTCTTAGAAATCAAGGTTAAGGATGACACAACCGACAGTGACGATGACGAACGCTCCCCTCGACGAAAACAGAAGAAGCAGAGGAGAGAGCCCAGTGCTGTACCTCAATGGCAGAAGAGCAAGAATATCGCTCGGTATGTCGTATGCCTCTTCAATGTACCGCATAGTGTTCTCGCTTTGACCGTCCGAATGCTCATCATTTATGGTCTACAGGATGCTTTCGCAAGACCTTTCTGAATCATCAGATGATGAAGTAGAAATTACCGGAGAGTCATCCACGCCGAACGGAAAACGGTTCGGGAAACGGAAACGCCGTAGTCGCTCACGTTCAATTACACCACCGCCTGCCCTCCCTCAGCACCAAATACAGTCCGCCAAGGACCTTGTTAGGTAATTAATTAACCATAACATTGACCTCGTTCCCTCTTACGCCATTTTGTGCAGGAGGACTCTTCAAGCTGCTGCTCGTCCTCCATCTCCTACAGTAATCGACCTCGACCCCGATGAGTCGACGGACACCTTCATCTTGCAGCCAGAGCTCAATGCCTTGGCTCAGGAGATCGCTGAACAAGCACGTCGTGCAAGCAGCCAAGCACCTGAGGTCACTTCAGGAGATGAGGTCGTCATTACTGTCAAATGGCAACCCCATCCGCTGGACACGAACGGGAGGAAGGAGGAATGGAAATACCAGATGGAGAGAGTGGGTAATTCCCTACAAAGCCACTATCGCTTGCTTATGATTTTGATTCAGACAGACAATTTTCGCGATTTGTTCGAGGCGACCGCAGAGGATGCAGGCATTCTGAGCACTAATCTCATCATGACTTACCAAAGAAGTCGTATCTTCCCATCTGTCACTCCTCAGACGCTGAGGATATGGGCTGACTCTGCTGAATTTAGTAGGCCATGTCCGTCGTCTCGTCTCTGACTCACTTATGAATATTCTTATAGTGGCATATGAGAAGACAGCCTTTGATTACATACAACGGAACAATGTCCCCGCTCGACCGCAGAACGTCGATCCAATACCGTCTACCAGCAATGACACCGTCGAGATCGGGTCAGACTCAGATTCAGATGTCCAAGAACTACCCGCCGACAGCCAACTCACCCAACCCGTTCAATCACAACAACAGGAGTCTGAATCCGAAGCAGAAGAAGCGGACCAAGGCGAGAAGTTCAAACTAATCTTGCGTTCTGGAATTACGAGCGGCAAAGACATCACTCTCGTTGTACGCCCAACCACAAAGTGTGGTGCTATCGTGAAGGCCTTTTTGAAGAAGGCCGGGCTGGCAGAACAATATCCCGAAGTCTTCACCGACGCTGTCGCGCCTGCGCCTGCGATAACGGCGAAGGGCAAGAAAGGTGGCAAGAAGAGCAAGGCAGCTGCAGCCACTGCAGTCTTGCCATCCAAAGATCCTAGATTATGCATCGATGGCGACAAGATGAATAACGATATGGAGATCGGGGATGCAGATCTGGAGGATGGAGATATGGTCGAGGTTGTTGGACTCTGAGCAAGTTTCTGATTTCTTTCCTTTGCATTTTGTTGGACCTAAGCTCCCTTATCATATTGCTTGCTAGTCTCTACCGTAGCCCTAAATAAGAAGATAATGATTCTGTACAAAAACCACATGCGAAGCACATAGACTACGAGTAACAAAAAAAAAAGTTTATAGTAACTACTAACCAGCTATGTCGTAAGTACACAATCTCAATATAACGAACAAAAAATCTATTGCCAGCCATCTTCAGCATTTCGGACCAATATACGCGCATTGTTGACGAAGGCTCGTATCAACTCATCGAATGCGCTTTGTTCATGCTCTGAGGTATTAGGGTCGCCTCTTTTCAACGCAGTTGCTAAGACAAGCTCTGGACGTGCAATCTCTACCTCAAGTTCGTGAAGAATTTGCGCCTGAAAGGTAGAGATGTGGATGAAAATCGGCACAGAAAGCTAGGAAGAGACAGTACACACCGGTGCGTTGGGAGATGTTGTGGAGGTCACTTGGGTGAGATCAATCTTGAACTCTTCGTGCGAATAGCTAAGGCGGTCCTTTCTTCTGGTAAGTGTGGCTGAGCCAATAGGGTGGGGAACTTGAAGGAAGGAAAGCAAGAGAGTCAGAATGGGGTTCCTGGCTCGACCGGGTTAGACGAACAAACCTGGAACTTCCAGATTTACGCTGACCCTCCAATCCGCGCTTCGCTTCGGACTGTACACGTTTAGATCCCCCAGCCGGATTTTCTTCATCGATTCTATGACAGATCCCGTCTTCTCATCGCGCGTTACTCGTATCTTCTCATTTCCCTCAGCGGCGTAAAAGGTATCTATCAAGTAGTGGTGGCTGTAGTCGACTGGGCTGCCAATATGCGAGGGTTGCGAAGACTGCGTCTTCAGCCTGTTGAGAAGCGTATTAAAGTGTTTATGCTGGCCCTGGAAATATAGGTGTCCTATTCTGTGAAAAACGGGACGCAGGAGATGGAAGACGAGACGTACAACTGACATGTTCGATTCAAACCGCGAATCCGTGGAATTTGGGGTAAGAACTGTCGCCAAAAACATCCACAACCGAGAACGAGGTGAAAGAGACGGAAAGGCAGGCAGTTAATATGGCATCCCATCCCAACAAGAGAAGCGACGTGTACTTGTCTCCACAAGAACAGGTAGCGAAAGCCGGTGCCCCGTCGACCGCTCGCGCAGGACGCCAATCTTTGCCTCCACTTCGACCTTGCTATTGGGTAGATCTGGGCGTGTCATGACCATGTGATGGACGAAGTCTGCAATCTCTCTGATGAACTCGTCAAGCGGCTCGACCCCGAGGATAGATAGTGACAGTGGTGGGAGGAGGGGACCTTCACGATATCCAGATCCCTGCGCGTGACCATTGGACGAGTCGGGCGGAGGTGAAGCGGTGCGTCGGACGCGCTTCATTGGGGGGGACGATGTACGTGGTTGCACCGAAAGCAGCGTCGTGTACGCCATAGACATTATGTAAACAGACCCCTGTTGTCGGGAAAAGCGGTCCGAAAAACAGAGCATTCAGTCAGAACTCACAAAACTACACGAACGAGAACTCTCATGAACGAATTGAATCGAATCCCAACGAAGTTTTCCTTCAGAGATCCCTCTAATATCTGGTTCGGGTACAACCTTATTAAACATTTTGTCGGTCAAGTGAGGACCAGGTTGGCAAGCGGCCCTTCCGAGTCCCGGGTTAATGATTTCTTCAGAATGCAGAGAAGTTCAAGTACTGGTAAGTACTGGACGATTAGAATTTGTCTTGACTTTGTTAGCCTTCCACGCAGACTTATGATAGATCACCAACGCCAAGTCCAGTTGAATTGCCAATATTGACTGACGAATTCAATCTCCTCCTGAAAGGCACCTGCTGTAAATTTGGCTCAAACCCACGATAAGTAAAAACGCCCACAATATTCGATGCGCCCACAATGATTGACCTCTTTGCAGCAGTGTTGTACTTTGACATCTTGGTAACGCTCCCCTTCTGTGGTTCTATTAGCACCTTTTGAAAACCAGCCAGCACCGTCCTCATTAAACATTATGTATGGGACAAAGGCATCAAGCCTTCGCCACCGCTCAAGTGACTCCCCAGGGAAAGCCCAGCGAAACGCGATACCGGTGCATCGTCGCCTTACACCAACAATGGTGCTATGGAGCCTCTGCGTTGGAGGCAATTGCCCGCTTTGTGACACTGTCGAAACAGGAATCATTCGCGTATCGTCAATGAACCACATGGATCGTTGGAATATCCTGTTGAAGAGAAGCTTCCACGAGTCTTATGCCCTTATCTTCAATTCTTGTAATGTTCTGCATAGGGCGTTAATTTCAGTCCTGTACCACGCGAATGGCTATATGGTCCAGATCCTATGATCTTTCCGACCAGCCTGGCGAGCTTTTTCGGCGGTATGTGTTATTTCTAATCGGATGGTATCTAGATAAATTTCGTCATCTTTTCATAGATAATGACGACGGAATAGCGGTCATAGATATGACAAACTCAGAGTCACCGTCATAGTGCTTCGTCACCTCTTCAAGACCAAAACCAATCACCGCCAGGCAATACGTCTGTGAATATTACCCGCAGCCTCCAGAGGAGGCGAACGACGATGCAGAAGGGACGGACGATGAAGAGGGGACAGACGAAGATATACTAAAGATAGACGCGGACGTACAGTCCGCCCTTCGTCCGTTTGAATCCTTCCCTTATTTCCACCGACATCCTCGAAGATGTCTGGCCAGGCGACTACCGAGCAGTACGGAACCGAGAATCTACCTCTTCGCCTGCTGACATCGATGCAGACTTCACAACAGGTAACATCGACGGGCTACTTTCCGAGCCCATCGACATATGTCGACTCAAAGGTGTCTTCTCTCCCAAAGTGAGATTGAAGGCTACATACTGAACTTGGTCGACATGATCATCGAGTTGGAGAGCATTGGCAGTAGCACCCCGACATTGTGTGACGCGAGGTGTGCCCCTGAAGTACCAATATCTACAGGTGCAGTAATTTTGACTTTCATTGTATGTAGACTCTGACCGACAACTGTATTTGACCATTCGTCTGCACCTTTTCGTTATACAAAGTCTAAGTGCTCGTAAGTCTCATGTTGGGATAAACTTCTCTTTCCGAATGAACTTTCACGTGGGCAAGCCTTTCACCTCTGACAAACGATAACTCGTCCAAGTCCTCAATGTGGACTCTGGTTCTTCGCCCTCGCATTTTGGCGCTGCAGAGTGTACCTGCCCCTGAGTCACCGTTGATCTGGCCCGATTGCAGTGGAGGTGCAGATTTCTCCTCCGAAGAGCGAAGTAGTCCCGCTCATGCACACCGCGCGCTAATTTGAGCAAAGAATTCCATTCATTAAAGGTTGCCTAGTTCCTTGATACCCCCTCGATATCTCGCAGACACCACAGGGTATAAAACTGTTATTGTACACACTACATCATACCACAAGACGCCTATAATGACTTTAATCTTCGTTCTCTGCATCGGCATCGCCTTCGAGACAGGCAATGGCCTCATTGAAAACTTTGACAAAAGCAGGATAGTCCTTCTTCGCCTCGATGAGAAAGTCCTTCCTTGTTCGAGCTGTGCCCTTGCTACTAGTAGCTCTTTCCGTCAAACGGAGATGTATGATCCCGAATAGACGTCGCAACAAGTGCTGCATGATCAGCTCTGTTTTGACCGCGTAAGGGTCTCTGAGACCCAGAAGGTCGGTAGGAGCATATTTGCTCCTGCAATGGATGTCCCCCTTTTCGTTGATGATTATGATATTTATGCCATGGTCGTCCGGGTCTTCGGTCCCATCGTCGAACTCGAGGGGGAGGTGTGCGTTGCCCTCGAGAGGCGTTTCGAGCAAGTCGACAAGGGCATGGTAGATCACCGTCAGATAGGGGATGTAGTCTCCTCCAGTGTGGTCATGGCTCTTGGCCGCCATGCGCAGCACATTATCTATAAATATTGGCGGTTGGTAGCCGGTCGCAGGAGTGGTGGGTTGCATTTTCCATATATTTTCGAAACTAGCAGAGGCGTTAAAGTACGCCCTATGACTTTCTACGATATGATTCGATGTTGCGTCAGTGCCTCAGCAGACAGGAGTAATTGATGATGCCTACCGCATGCAACACTACGCAAGAATTCCAGCCACGGCTTGCGGCTTTCGATCGTCATCATTTTAAGAGTCCGGGATTTTGGGGTACTTGAGATACTAGCGGGAGCTTTGGAGTTTAAAAGGGCCGGCATTGCGCAAAGTCAAATTCTGTGTGGCTTTCTGAAGTGGGCTGGGAGGGTGCTGGGGGGTGTCGTGTGCGTTGGTGGATAAATGCGCCATCCCTCGACGCTTTAAATACACTGGCCCAGATGGAGAAGCAAGGCGCGTCAAAGTGGCCTATGAGTCGATAATTTGCTCCCAGTATAAGCGGCGCCACATTTTCAAGATAAGCGCGATGTCCGACAGCAATTGTTGACCAAGTTGTTCTCCATTTTAGGCATCAGGTTTATCCTCGGCATCGGCTATGACTTCTCGCCCCTTCACACAGGGTCGGACTTCACATAATGACTCCGGCTTTATCCTAATGTTATCCCA